>WBNH01005761.1:90924-150895 GCA_013401255.1 Urocolius indicus
GCCCGAGCGCGCCGGCGGCCGGGCCGGGGGTACGGGGAGCGCACGGCGGCGGGCGGCTTCGGCCCCGGGGCTCCCCGGGGAGGGCCGCGGGCAGGACAGTCGCCGTTCCGGGAAGCGGAGCCGGGACCCCCCGCAGCCCGGGGCCGGGCGTTCTGGTGCAAGCCCCCAGCCGTCGCTGCCGGCTCCTGTCAGCGGCGCCCGCCCCGCAGCCGCAGTTCGGAAATCCGGGCGTCTGTTTTTGTTTGCACTTGGTGAGCCGGGAACGATCCTTTATTAAACTGTCCAGGGTTCTTTTTCTTTGGACCGTAGGTTTCAGTAGCCCGGGTGGTCTCTGCTTAAAAAAAGACACAACGGGGACTCGGAGGTTGTTCGGTAGCAGCAGGAACGTGTGTATACTGAATGTGGTAGGGAGCGTGAGATTGCTGGCAGTTCTCAACTGTTGGCTGCCGGTCCCTCACCGTCACAACCTTTTTATCATGAGTAGTGGAGAATAGGAAAATGACCTGTTAAACCAACACGGTCAAACACTTAACAAGACAAACTTTCCTAAGCCTCCCACCATGTTGCAGTCAGAAATACTTTGTTTCTCCATCCCTTAAATGCTATTTCATTATTTTTTTAGGGTGCTATAAAAGGAAAGTTGCAGGAGCTGGGGGCTTATGTTGGTAAGTTTTATCATGTGTTTAGCAATCTTCTTTAGGTTCATTGTTGATAGGGAACAAGCAGCAAGTTAATGCAACGGCGTATTTACTTATTATTACTTGTGCTACTGTATAGGAAATCCTTAGGCATGAGCTATTTGAAGTGCTAGACTAGTATGAAAGAAAATACTTCACAGAATATGTATAGTCTAAGCGTTAGAGGAGGCAGTACGTGGACATGGGTTTGTGAAGAACTAAAAGGAAATAACTAAGATGACAAACAGTCTTCCATTTCGAGGAGAAAGGGTGGCAAGGGATTTGAAGGAAAAGCAAAGACTGATGTATCTGTGAATGTTTAAGTACATTTCTTTGAAGCATAAGGAGAAACATACAGAGCAACATCCTTGCAAATACAGCAGCAGTTACCTGTGACCACTCTGAGGTGGAGTCAGTCTTTCTCAGGCATTGTTTCAACAGCCCTTTAAATTTAGAGTGAGGTATTTGTCAAAACTAGGAGAAAGGATATTATTGTAAGACAGAGATAGGCAGACTGTTGTAGGAGGTGGAAAGGCCATGTCACAAATCTGCAAAATACAAGAGCTTGACTGTTAAGGGGAAAACTAAGAGCTGTATTAAGCTAATGTTGATGAAACATGTAACTGGACCTTAGAGGCAGGGTGAGATTTTATTTTGAATTGTGAGGAGACAGATATGAGCAATGTGGATGTTTGGGGTTGTTTTTTTTCCCTGAATCCAGGATTCAATGGGTATTGCACTTGAGAGCCACTGTGTTTTACAGCTGTTAAAGTTAATAAGATAACGCAGTGTTCCATTAGAAGCAGAATCCCCTGATCCTGCAACTGCCCTGTTGTCATCTGTAATACTTCCTGGATTTCAGATGAAGAAGAGGAATTGTGAGCATAGCTCAGAGATCCCATGACGTGCAGGACCAAGTTCAAAGTTTGCAGTTTGATTTTGAATAAATCTTATTTGCTATTTAAAGAGGTCCTTGCATTTATGGAACCAAAATATTGACACCATAGAAGAGAGTTATCAGTGAGCTGACATTCTAAAGCAGCAGGTGCAAGGGTCGGTGTTTAGATTTGTTTTCATAGCAAGATTGTCTTTTTTTCACCATTTCAAAAGTTGTCTTTTTCAGTAACTCAGTTTTGGGCTTTTGTGATTATTCCAGGTTTCAGTTTCACAGTCCTGGATTCTTTCTTTGCTTTTTACTGCATTTCTAAAGAAAAAAAACCAACAAATCTCTTATCTCTAATGTCTTCCTTATGAGGAAAGGCTGCGGGAACTGGGGCTGTTCAGTCTGGAGGAGACTGAAGGGGGATCTCATTAATATTTACAAATATCTAAATGGTGGGTGTCTGGAGGTTGGGACATTCCATCTTTTCGATTGTATCCAGTGACAGGACAAGGGGTAATGGAGAGAAGCTGGAACACAAAAAGTTCCATTTAAACGTAAGAAAAAGCTATTTCACTGTTCAGGTGAGAGAGCCCTGGCACAGGCTGCCCTGGGAGGGTGTGGAGTCTCCTTTTCTGGAGGTCTTCAAAACCCACCTGGACACGTTCCTGTGTGACCCAATCGAGGTGGATCTGCTTCGGCTGAGGTGTTGGACCAGATGATCTCTAAAGGTCCCTTCCAACCTCTACCATTCTATGGTGTCACGATGCTGGTAGAATACTAGTAATCTTTGATTCCAGCCATTGCTGGCTATTCTTTCTCTGTTTTATTCGTTTCCTATATTCCTGAAGGCAGTTCCCAAGATCAGCATACAATGTCTGCACTTTCTTCTTAGTCAACTTCTGAACGTTGTCAGCAAGCCTGACTTCTCTTGGCCTCTTTTTTGTTTTTAAACCACTGTTTCCAAATTTCTGTCATTTTCCAGATTTCTTCTTTTGACCATTTTGGACAACTTTTCAAGTAATGTTTTTCAAAAACTCTGTATTTCTTCTTCAAGTGACTGGTAAAAATCTGTTCTTCCTGCTTCTAGTCTCTGTGAACAAGAACCATGCTTTTTTTTCTTTCCATATCTGCGAGTTCTTTTGAAAAGTATTCTATAAAACTTATTTGTTGTGTAGAACTTACTAAGGAAAAATTCATGTCTGTAACACAAAATATAGTTAAAAATTCATCAACTGTCAACATTGTCAGAAGCCTGTAGGTTTGCATCCCATAAAAGTTGGCATAAACCAATTCAGTCACTGAGAGGAGCAGTTTTCTTTCTCTCTTTCCTTCTTCTGTTGTGTTGTTACAGGTAGTTGCACTAACTTATGTTTTGACCTGCACTACTTATTTATGTTATAAATATAAATATATAGGTATATACTTCCTTACTTTATGGTATGTTAAATGACCTGAGGAGCTGATCAGGTGTAAAGGCAGTTTGGCCAAAACATAAAATGAATTCCAAGTTCCTAGATCTGAGTATCCATCCATCTTGTGCAAATTGCAGTTTACATTAAAAAAAAAAAACAAACCAAAACAACACAACAAACCAAAAAGTTGGAGTTCAGGCCAGGAATGTGTTATGTTGGAACACTTGATTAAAACAGCAGGGCAGTGCAGGTGCAATGTGTGAATAATGATTCTGGTCTAAGGTACAGATAAATTATGTACAGGGTACACAGAGAAATGCAGAAGAAAGGCAAGTCCTTTGATTTGTATATTGATTTATATTGAAGGTTTTAAATTTTTTAGATATTTTTAATGTTGTGTGCAGACTTGATGGAATGTGTTCATCTGTATTAATGCCTTGGTTCATAGTCACACTTTGAAGCGGATTTCCCAGCTATCTTCACTTTAACTGTTTTTATGTTCACGTCATGGAGTGGTATTGGAGACCATGAAGTGCTTGATTAAACTAAACTGAAGTTTGGACTCAAGAAGCATACTTAATGCCCTCAGGCAACAAGTGCACCGTTCAGTCCTTCAGAGTAGATCAGAGCTAGGCCAAAGAAAAAGCCAAACACCACCTTCCCCAAACCTTTAATGTAGTAATGTCACCTTCCTATCCATTTTGATGAGTAGACATCCCTTGTGTAGCAGTCCACGGAAGGGATTTCCTGTTAAGTTGCATATGTTGGGGAGTTAGAGACTCAGACTCTCGGGGTTGCAGGGTTGGGTTTTTTTTTTTTTTTTTAGATGGCAAATGTGAAAGTTTTGATTTGTTCAATGCACAGACCAGAAAGGGATATTTATCTCTTTGTAACAAAAGGAAACTTGACAAGGATAAGGTGCTATATTTAGCAATGTTTAAAGTGGTGACAATTGTAGATGGTTGTTAGTGTTCAAGGACAAGGATACAGGCAGCAGAGTGAGTGGCTTTCCCTTTTGTATTTGATTTATTCTCTTTTTAAATACTTTGATCTTATCTTCAGCTTACACTCTTGTGAAGTTGTTGATCTTTTATTCCTCACTCATAGCTGAAACTTGTATTGAACTTTAGAGGCAGTGGAAGTCTTGTTAATTTGCTGACTTAATCCTCTGCCTGCAGAGTCTTTGTAGTAAAACTGGAAAAAAAAAGCTGGTTATGTGTTTAAGGATGTTTGCTATGTCTTTTATGATTTATTATACTTTAAACCAATATATTTCTCTTTCTATTAGATGAAGAGCTCCCTGATTATATTATGGTTATGGTGGCTAATAAGAAGAGTCAAGAACAGATGACAGAAGACCTTTCCCTTTTCCTTGGAAACAATACTGTCAGATTTACTGTCTGGTATGTTCATAAGCTACTTATCACACTTCTTATTAGTAATCAGGACTGCTTTCTAGAAGAGAAACCTTAGAATTTAAGAGTTACTTATCTTCCTATTTTGTAATTTACATTAATCAAAACTTTTACTTTGCAAATCTGAAAAGTAAATCACCTTTAGTCTGCCAACAGTTAGACTATTGCATTGTTAATTAAGTGGCAAAGGACTGGAAGGCTTGTATTCTTTGTCCGCTCATAAGTCCGGTCAGTTTTTTGAGTGAAATGTGAAATGCTCAGGTAAGTGAAGGCCATATGTTGTCTAAAAAAAATTATTCCTGCTCTGATGGTTTAGCCCAATACCCACCCAGTCATAATATTACTCTCCCCTCCTGAACTGGACAGGAGAGAGAGAGAGAGAGAGAGAGAGAGAGAGAGAGAGAGAGAGAGAGAGAGAGAGAGAAATATATCAAACTGCTTGTGAGTTGAATAAGGACAGAGAGATCACTCAGTAATTAGCGTCATGGGCAAAACAGACTCAGCTTAGGGAGAAAAAGGTTTGATTTATTAAAGAGACAATAAGAGCAGGGAGATGAGAAATAAAACCGGCTTAAAACACCTCCCCCNCCTCCCCCACGGGCTGGATCTCTGTGTCCCAGTGGTCCTCCATGGACTGCAGGGGGACATCCTGCTTCACCATGGTCCTCACCACATATCGCAGGGGAGCCTTCTTTCCAGTGCCTGGGCACCTCCTCCCCCTCCTTCTCCACTGACCTTGGTGTCTGCAGAGATGTTTTCACATTCTCTCTCCCTGTTGCTGCTGCAGTTCTGCCACTGCGCCACAACTTCTTCTACTCAAATCTGTTATTCACAGAGGCGTTACCTCCACCACTAATTGGCCAGGCCTGGGTCAGGTGCAGGGTCCAGCTTAAAACTTACTGGCCCTAAACTAACCCTGTCAGCCACAGAGGAAGCTTCTGGCAGCTATCTTTGTTTAAAGAAGTCACCTCTTTAGCCCCTCTGCTACTGAAAAACCTGGCCCAAGCCAAAACCACTACACCTGCAAAAGCCTTGTTGAGCGTGAGAGTGTTACTCACTGCAGTTAGATGCTTTTATGCTAACAGTGCTTCAGATTGCTGTCGTGCATGGGAATTACTATATGAGGACAGATGAGCAGTGGATCTAATTCTGTATCCAGTCTTTAACAAGGCTTAGCACCAAATGCTTAGATATTCCCACCTCTCAGGATGTTTGTTTACTACCACCACCCAGCTCTACAAAACAAAAGTAGAACCCATGAATTATTATGAGCAGGACAAATTAGCAACAGATGAACTCTAACTCCTGAGAGTGAATTGGTTTATGCTGTGCTGCATGACAGCTATTATATTTCTCATGCATTTTTCCATTACTGTATGTGGCTTACAGTATAAACCTGTAATTAATTCCATATTTCAAAGTATCCAAACAGATATTTCACTCCAGAGATTTTTCTTGTTTTCAGAGTTATGTATTTTTTCCAAGTTATTCTTATTTCTGAGTTTCTAACTTAACATAACTTTCTGGAATGTTGTTTTGTTTTCTATAGATTAGAGAAATACCTTTTTTTTCCTGCTTTTTTCAATTTGCTTCCCTTGAAATTTTTATACTAAGTGGGTACATTAATTTCCAGTATTTCTTCTCTGTGATTAGTCAAGTTCCCCTTTCTTTGGTTAGGAGCTTTTACACTTAAATAGCAGAGAGAAACATTTTAGAAGTTGTGCATGTTATGAAATCAGAAACATTGGCAAAAAGTGAAAAGTAATTGCAGCTATTCTAATTCACTATATTAATCATATAACCATATGATTTGAACTGATGGATTTCCATGTGACAGTGTTACTTTTATGAACATAATTTGAGTTTGCTCTCTGAGTTTTCAATTTTTTCCCCTAGCATTTGTCAAAAATACAAGAAAGGAGTGCAATTAAGCACACACCCCTTTTTTAAAAGTACATAGGCATTTATGTCCCTTGTTCCCTCTTGCAGCCTGCCTAGGCAAAACTTCAGGGTTTCACTGTTTTAGTAAGTCAGGCAGTTGTCAGAGTAGTTGGAGTCGGAATCAGAATCAGTGAGACAAATTAGTGAGGTTTACAAGTTGATGAGAGTAACAGCAGTACTGGGATTTGGAAATAACACAATAATAAATAGAAATAACACAATAGCATTTAGCAAAGAGCAATGTTATGAAACTGATTGATTATGAAACTTAAACTTTATTGAAAAAATTATAATAAAGATATAGAGAAAGCAAATTCCATCAGAGAAAAGAAATCTAAGATGATCTTTTTTATATATATTTAGAACTGAGTATCAACTATATGTAGCTATTCCACCTCCTGCTGGTTTTGACACCTGTTTAAAATTCAAGTTTAATGAGTCTTTTAATCTCAATTCAGTATCCATTTTTTCTTATTAATACAAATTCAATGTCAGAGTGCTTTATAAGATCATGAAGCAAGTATTTCTTGAAAGAGTGATGCAACCAAGATGAAACCTTTGCACTAAGCTTTAAGAGGACTGCTGGAAGAAACATTAAATGATGTTACAGTTGGGAGTTTTATGTGGTTTTATTTCCTTCACAGAGCGCTCAGAATGTTTACATTCTTAAACACTGGGTCCCTGGCTAAATCCAATGCTCAACAAGGTCTGCCTTCCTTGATTTGTCTCTGTAGCTGGTAATTTGGGGTCATCTGTCAAAAGTTTCACAGCAATTCTGTGACAGTCCTGGCAATCCTACAGGTTGACCAACACTTCTTACTCTGAACCAAGTGTCAGGTCACAGTTATCCAGAGGTCAGTGTGAAAGCCGATACGTGTCAGCAGAGCTCAGTTCACAAAACTTTTAAGAGTGTTCTCGTGAAAACTCACAAGGAAGTGAGCATAAGCCTTTCTTCTACTCACATGCAGCCTTGCTTTTCCCAGTTTTCAGTACATTTTTGTTTCTTAACTCTTTTCTAATTGTCTTAATTATGGAGATGCCCATCATCAGGTTTGAATTCCAATTAGGACATATGTTTTTCTTTGTTCTCACTGTAATGTGTGTTTATATTTGAGCAGCCTTACTATTTTACAGCCTTTTTATTTTCTGTATTGCTTCAGCATGGTGCCTTTTTCACAGGCAGATGGCAAATTTGGTACCTTGCTGAAATGTTTTTGCACACCAACATGTCTCAAAGAATATTGTTGATGTGTACAAAGCATGCTAGAAGAATCCCGAGTCTGTTAAGTGCTGTGAACTGTATATTGTTTAGTTTTGTATTTAGAATTATGTTTAATTGCTGCATAACTAAAGATATGAAGTAAAATTTTCAGCTATACTTGGGCTTCTAACTTGGTTTTTTTTAATCCCTCCTTTTGGAGGCACTTAACTCACACAGTTGATTGTAGTGGAAGAATGGAAGGTACTAGCTTTACTTGTGTCAGCCAACTGAATGTCAAAAGTAGATGATGTAATCAGTGCTCTGTATATATGAAGACAATGGAGGCAAGATACTTAAAACCTCTCTTTAGAGGTTAAAATTAACATCAGTTGATGGAAAGTGACGTCTTACATAAACGTGATGCTTGTTATAGGGGAGGAAAGACAGTTGGTTTCTGAAAGATGATTATTGGGGTTGGACTAGATGATCTTTCAAGGCCCCTTCCAACCCTTAGGAATCTGTGGTTCTGTGACTCTGAATATAAGTTAAAGTTCCTTTTGACCTTTTTTTCTTTTCCTTCTTTTCCTGTCCCTCATCTATTTCAGGCTCCATGGTGTTTTGGATAAGCTGCGATCTGTGACTACTGGTAAGTAAGGAAATGAATTTTATCGTTTCTGTGTAGTGTTCAACGTCTAATGGGTTTCAGGGAAGACCTCAGCTGACAGTTTTGTTAATTTTCATTTTTTAAATAATTTTGATTTTTTTGTTTGTTTGGAGAACATGTCTTTTGGATCCTTACTTTTAGGAGATTGCTTCATATTTTGATATTAATTTATTTCTGAGCCCAAAGTTTGTTTCTGTTCATTTCTTGATGATGTGTTCAACAGAAACATCTTTCAGCTTGTTGTGTTTTCAGAGCCGAGCAATGTCTTGGTTGCGGTTTCTTAATTATTTTTACTGCAAAACTGGTATTGCTGTGCTTTGATTTAAAAATGAAAGGTACCTGTCTTCACAGAACCAACTAGTATAAAATCGTCAGAATCCAATATCTTTGAGAGCAACGTTCCTTCCAGCAAAAGCAATTCATGTGTGAGTGATGAGAGGAAGTGTGAGGATACCTTGCTACCTCTTACAGTTTCCAGCACTCGGACTGAAAGAAATGACTCCAGAGTTTCAACTAGCTCACAGGAGCAAAGGAACGCTGCTTCACGGTAAGGCTTCTGGTTCCTTACTAACAGGTGTAGAGCACTGGAACAGGCTGCCCACATGGGTTGTTGAGTCTCCTCCTCTGGGGACATTAAAAACCCACCTGGATGAGTTCCTGTGTGACCTGCTCTAGGTGGTCCTTCTCTGGCAGGGTGGTTGGTCCCTTCCAACCCTGAAGATTCTGTGATTCTATGTGACATTAATTGTTGTGTGCCAGCAATAGCCATTCTGAAGAGCACAGGTAGTTGTAAAGATCAGAGTATTGAAGAGTAAAGTGTTGCTACAATTCATGGCATAAAAACCATTAAATAAGGAATTCAGTTCAATTTCTTTAAGCAACAGATGGTCTTAATTAATCAAAGAAAAAATAGTGGTCAGCTTGTTAGATTTGTATAAGCAGTAGAACCTGCCTGATTCTTCCCCACTGGCTTTGTTTAAAAGATAGTTCTTAATTTCCAAAACTTCTGTTTGCAGAAGAGTTAATAGTTGGCCGTTTCTTATTTCATCAGGCAGTCTTGTGAAGATGGTTCCGCATCCCGCTTAACGTCTGCAGTCAAGCCCTTGAGGGAATTGTCACCTTCAGAAGCTGTGATTGACATTAAACCTGAACCAGATGACCTAATTGATGAAGACCTAAACTTCGTGCAGGAGAACCCTTTGTCACGGAAGAAACCCATAGTAACTGTAACTTATGGTTCTTCTCGTCCTTCCGCTGAAATCTACCGACCACCAGCTAGCAGGAGTGCAGATGGCAATATACATGTGCACAGATTGTCACAACAGGGCAACTTACAGGGGAGCTGGCAGTTAGACACACAAAGCTGCAGGTCTTTGGAAACAGGCCAGCTGAGAAATCCAGGAGCATTTGGCAGCTTAGCAGAAAGTTACAGACCCACCTCCAAACTTAGTGGTGATAAAGTAGGCAGTGAGGTTAGTACAACCTAAACTGTTGCACTACTTTGCACTTGCTGGGAACTTAACTATGTACATTTCCAGTAAAATCTCAATCTTAGAGAAATTGAAGGCCACCTGTGATCAATATCAGGAGGTTTGAGGTTTCATTATTTGGGTCCATGGATAAGAAAAGATTGGGTAGTTTATCATTATGAGCTGACAGGCTGCTGCATCTGAGAGTTAATTAGCTTGTACACTTTGATACCATGTTGGGTTGGACCAATGGGTAGCACATTATAATTCACAAGATGAATCAGAAATGATAGTTTTGATGGGACAGCGTGATCTTCTCTAAGTGCTGGGTGAATCTCCAGCTTTACACAGTTTTGTCCATCAGTATTTTTGGGATGCTGTTTCTTCATACCTGTGCTAGATTTATGTTAGTCTGTAGGCCTGGTTACATTGCTTATTAGGGTTATTATTATTATACTGTTTAGAAACTTGGCATTGAAGAACTCCTTGGCATTGCTGTTGTACAAGGACAAATTAAAAGGTGATTGCTGCCCTATGTGCTTTGGAGGCCAGACTAAGGCAGGCAGGGTGGTAGTCCTAGCTGATAGTTTTAAGACTACCCACATGAATCAGTTAAGAACCTGTTGTGAGAGGGATGAAGGTTGCTATGGCTGCTAATGTCACAAAGCAGGAATTAAACATACCCTGTATTCCAAGTGCATCTATGTTTGTTACTGCTTATATAGCTCTGTCTTTGCTAGCACTTGGTTCTGTATAAAGGACAACAAATTCTATTTGCAAATCTAGAATGCTTTAAAGATACATGCTGATGTCTTTGTTTTTTAAGTTGAAAAAGTGAGAAGGACAATACAGTGGTTTGTTTAAGGGTGTACATAAGTCACTGAGGAGTGACAGCCACCTCTCTCCTTGAAACTGTTAGAAAAAGGTCTCGGAATAATTTTCTTCTATTGCTATTTCATGCATAATGTCCGTAAGTGGATTATTGCAGGAGCATTTCTTACAACTGTGGACCTTTGCTGTATTCTTAGAGAAGTTACTGTGTTTGGGGAACTTTTACTTTTAAAAAAGCCGTTTCTTTAGGTATTGGGTATTTTACTGTATGAGTCTCCTGTATGAGCATAGTCCAGGTCCATTTATTAGGCTGTTTCTTTCTCCTTGAAGGATAAAGGATCATTTAAAGAGTTCTGTGTGCAGACCTGTCATACAGATGCCTCATTGCACTCCTGTGTAGTTCACTACTGAGTGATGGTTCCTGCAGTAATTACTGATGTGTGCTTTCTCCTATGCTTTCACCCAGCCTAGCATTTAAATCTGTCACTACCACGTGCTCTGCGGTGGTGGGGAGGGCCTGTGTCAGAACGGAGACCTTGCAATGCCTAAATTGGACCATCCTGGCTCTGCACAGCTGTTAGTGTCCTTTGGAGTATGTCAGCTTCCTAGAAATCAATCCTTACACTAACTTGAACTTAGAGTTGACACAGAGAAGAAAATCATTCATACTGATTTCACTTTTCTGTGTCGGACGTCAAACAGGTGCATCTTGAAGAGTAGGACGCATTTCTGTGGAAAACTTTGCTTTTTCTCCAGATGTTGGATAAATTACCAGTACTTTAGGCTTTTTGCTTGTCTTTTTCTCAGTGTTATTTACAGTTACATTTTTAATGAGATGTTTTAGTGTAAATATGTCTGATTTCCATATTCTCTAGTGCTGTCCCTTGTTTCTGCAGACGGTACAGTAGTCCTAGACTCACGCAACTTGAATGGAAGTTCTCCATCTTCTGGCTCTAGGCAGAATTGCAATATGTTCTTTGCTGGCTTATTAATACGTTTTTTGTGCTACATGAATTGTTCTGTGTGCTCTGTTTGTTGTAGGAAGAAAGCTCCAGGAAGAGACGGTTGCCTGTTGTAAGCTCAGTGGTCAGAGTAAAAAAGTTCTGTAACGATGGGGAGGATGAGGAGGAGGAGGAAGACTATGGATTGCGAACAGGAAGCATCTCTAGCAGTGTGTCCGTACCTGCAAAGCCAGAAAGAAGGTACATAAGATTCTGTGTGGCTGCAAGAATGCATGTCAGGAACAAAATGTTTGGAAGTTGGGGAAGATGGTTTGTGGTTTTGAAAACTGAGAGACAAAATTCAGTATTTCTTGTACTGTCTCACAACTCTGTGGGTGAGATGCCTGTATATACCGCCCTTTCTCCTCTGATTTTAGAACTTGTTTTTATTACTGTGCATAAGCTGCAGTGGAGTATGAAATTTTACCCTGTTTGGGAAAAGTTTACTGGCAAAAGAACATTAGTGTTTCAGACAAGGTATATGTGGTAACAGAATCATAGAATCATAGAACAGCAGGGCTTGGAAGGGACCATTAGAGATCATCTAGTCCAACCCCCCTGCAGAAGCAGGTCCACCTACATCGGGTCACACAGGAACATGTCCAAGTGGGTTTGAAAACCTCCTGAGAAGGAGCCTCCACACCCTCCCTGGGCAGCCTGTGCCAGGGCTCCCTCACCTTAACAGTAAAATAGTTTTTCTTTATGTTTAAATGGAACTTCTTGTGTTCCTGCTTCATCCCATTACCCCTTGTCCTGTCACTAGATAAAATACAAACACATGATGCCTCAGCCTCCTGACTTCCACCATTTATATACTTGTAAATATTAATGAGATCCCCTGCAGAGTTTTCATTGTTTTACTTTTATTTTGGGAGTAGTTTTGAAACATCGTTTGTTCTTTAGGTGGTTTTAACTCTTCTAAAGACTTGAAAGGTTTTTCCTTGTTTTCTGCTTCTTAATTCTGTCTGAATGTCAGGTGACAGTTGAGTACATCACTGGTTTGTATCTGTTTTCAACAATAAGAGGAAGAACATTGAAACTAAGGAAGAAATAGTTTTACTGATCTACAGCAGTAGCTTGTGTAAGATTTGTTTTAAGCTAATACACTTTACTGAATTTAGAGACTTCTTCAGAGCTGTATTGGGAACAAATACATTTGATGTTTGATAATATATATGAATGAGGGGATAGAATTGTAAGGTCCTTGTGGTTTCAAACCACCTTGGAGAAGAGCTGCACGTTATTGTAATCTGTATGTAAAAGTAGCTGCAAGTTGCACGGAGTTTTTATAAGCCCTTAAAGGTAAATATAGTTTAATTTAAAATGAAATTATTGATAACAAATTTATAATGAATAAAATAAACAATTTCTCTTCAACACTACAGTACATTTGTGTGATTTAAACTTTTTTATTGTTGATATTCAAAGGTAATCAGGTTTGGTTGTTTGTTTTTATTTTTTACAACTAATATGTTTTTAATAGCCTGTTTTCATCTGGATCTTACTCCCTGGGGCAGCTGCATAATTACTGGTGCCAACACAAATGTAGTAACAGGCAAATGAAGGGCAGAGGTGAGAGGAAATGAATGGCAGTTTGTGCTTTTCAGATGCAGCGTGGATTTTCAGCAACTTAAGCTGAGAGGTGAAATCACCTCTGGACTTCCATTTTTGAGAGCATTTTGTGGATCTCATCCACTTTGAGAATATATTAATAAGCTGAAAAAATAAGGATAAAGTGATTTTAGATGATTATTTCTATCAGCATTTTGCATAGCTCTGTCAACTGGTTGAAGCAGCTGTGTTTAACATGGATACAGTTGCTGTTGTGATACATGTACAATTAATTATCTTTTTTCTCTCCCTTAGGCCTTCGTTGCCACCTTCAAAACAAGCCAATAAGAATTTAATACTGAAAGCAATCTCTGAAGCACAGGAATCGGTTACGAAAACAACCAATTATTCCAATGGTACTGAGCATGATTTTTGTTTGTGCTGAGCTATAAGAATAAGTCTGAGCTAAAGATGGTGCCAAGAGCTAAGCCAGAATGTTAAATAACGCATGTCAATGATACACATGAGGGATTTTCCATGTCCTGTGAACATTACATTGATCTGCAGTGAAAGCACAAGCAAAGGAGTAAAGAGTTACATACAATACACTAATCAAGATAGTAAGTCTGTAAGGTGTATAGATACACAGTGGAAGTGCCAAGTGTATTCTGAAGTTGACAGTATCCAAGGGGAAAGTGTTCAGCATTAGGTAGGTTGTTTTTGCTATTTGAGTATCTTTTTTTGCTTTCTGCACTCTCCTCCTTTTTGAGAGGGAAGAAGAAAAAAAGCAAACAGAAAAAAAAAAGCTAAATGCACTGGATATGGGTGATGTGAAAAATAACAAGTAACATACAAGTTGGTGTGTCAGCCAGTGTTGTCTTTAAACAGTGAGGCTGCAGTTCTAGTTTAGTGGTTTTAGGTTTTGCAGTTGACAAAGCAGCTGAGTCTGTGTGTAGGCAACCAGTGCTCCTAGCTAGGAGAGAATTCTGCCGAAGAAGGGCAAATCCTGCTGTTGCCTTGTGTGCTTTCATTTCACTGGGTGTTAATGAAGCCAGTGTTATCAGCAGGAGGCATTGCATGTTGCCAGGGAAGATGCATTCGCTAAACCACCTAAACCATGACTTTTATGCCATCTGGAGCAAGGCTGAAAGCTATCCAAAATCTCCAGCCTACTCTCTCTTGAAATCTGCAAACTAACTGCCAGAAACAGATCTTCCTTCTACATTATGGTATTTACAAAGTATTCATTGAGAACTCCTTGCCTGTATTACTAGTGTTACTTGTATTTTCAGGGTTGCACAGATGCTGATACATAGATCTAGAGGCATGAGATGTGGATGGAGTTTTCAAAGGCTCTTGACTTGGAGTAGACATCTGTGCATGGGATATACATTGATTGTATTAGAGTTGTTTTAGCAGCACATGTAAAAATAGTACTGTTGTGTGATTGGGTTCTATGCAAGAGGTTTACCATTATTTCTTTAAATGAAGTTCCACAGAAGCAGACTGTTCCAGTTGCACCAAGAACTCGCATTAGCCCAGAAGAATCTCAGTTAGAAGTAATCCATGTGCAAAACAGATTGCCTGCTCTGAGTTCCCAGCTGCAAGCAGAAGAGCCAAAGGAGCAGACAGTTGAAGTAGCTCAAGGTAATATCATAATATTCTTTAAAAATTTGTACCAAGGAATGTTATTTTACAACAGGCTGAGCAGAGAAGAGATGCTTTTAATTTTTAAGTCGGCATCAAAAGTTGCATGTAAAAATGCCCTGAAAACCAGGAAGCTTTCCAAAGCAGGGCTGTGAGACAGATACATTTGTATACACACAGCCACAGATAACCTCAGAGGAATTAACCAGTGAGTGAAGGTTGGTATAGCATTCTGGCATATCATTTTGCATAAGAAAATGTATTCATTTATGCTGGGATAACTTCTCTTTTACCCATCCTTTGCATTTTTTTTCTGTTAACGTATTGTAATTCTGCCATGAAGCTTGTGTGAGGAAGTTGCATTTGGAATAACTGTGCAGCATATGAAGCACTGGAAGATTCTTTTTGACATGTTGTTACTACACAAATAGTTCCAATGTTTTAATTTTTTGTGTAAATATCAGAGTACTAAATTTGCTGTTACAGGACAGCTGATACCAAGATAACTGTGTGAACAGTAAGCTCTTCGTTTTTACTTGTGTTATGCAGCTCCTGAAGGAAAATGGCTTAACACGCAAAGGCAATCAAAGTATCTTTTCAGCATGATTATCTTACAAAGAACCATGTGTGTGTCTGTGTAAGTTACAAGGAATTCTAGAAGTAAGGTGAAAGAAAAACAATTCTGTAAGAAGTTTTTTACTCTTGCGAAGTGTTTAGGTATTTAGATTGTTGAAGAAAATTGAGTTTAAGATCTTTGTTGTGGAATAGTTAGCATTTGGTACTAGAAAAAAAATATTTCTTTGATCTCTTTCTTCTCATACAGAGGTATTTGGAATGTTTCTGCTAATATAAAAGAGTTGAAATTCTATCTCCAAAGTATATAAGAAGCGTTATCATTCTTTGAATTAAGGTACAGAAAAGATGCTAAATATTTTTGCTCTGCTGCCATTGCCATGGAAATGACAACTGGGTTAGGAAACCTGCAGAAAGCAAACTAAACTTTTCTCAAACCATAAGTCAAGCACAGAACAGTGTTAGACTGATTCTTTTCACCTCTTAAGAAGACTATAAAGCAGTCCCTTGGAGTTAGCTGCTTCCCTCTGTCTGTGCTCTGTGAATAGTCAACACTCCTACAAATGGGGAAGAAGAGTTTGTTCTTTGTAAGTTGTCATACCCACACACCCAGTTTGTACTGAGCGATGGTTGTAGGAAAGACTAGAGTTTTCCAGTGTTTAGATTTTGCCACACCATCTGGCTGGAGAAAACTGTTTCTGAAACAACGAGAAAGGGGTTCACAAGAAGGAAAATACCTTTTTTTGATAGAAATGTGGAGATTTTTCTTTGAGTTTTTCTTGTAGGCTTTTTTTAAACAAAGAAATTAGAACGGTATGCTTCAGTTCTTTAATCTGTAGTTTCATTTTGGCTGCAGTAAAATATGCTTCTAATTACTGTTGGGTTTTTTTAGGAGCTGAACAAAAGGAGCTCTTGGCTCGGCTCCAGATTGATCCTGTGGTTGAAGATACCTTGCAAGCGACTCAAGGTTCGCCTTGTGATCTTTTATTTTCAAATTGAACACTGCTGATCAGTGAATGTTAAAACATTACTTCCATTAATTATATTGATTTCTAGTATTTCCTAGTTTCTACATCTCTAAGGAATAAAAGTGTTACGTTAGTAGGTGTTCAAAGCCTGAGAGACTTTGGGGGTGTGTGGACTCCCTTCAATGCTGTTTCAGCACAGCTATTCAAGTAACAAAGTTTCCTAATCTGGCCTCATAAGGCCTGTGGCTCCTGTTGATCCACTACTGTGGAACTAGCCAGGAAGTAAAAATCTTTTCTGGAAGCTACTAGTAAGAAATCAAAACAAAATAAAATCAGCTTATTGTATATTGATATACAAAAAGATTATTATACATTAAGAGTACATCTAAAGCCTTATTTTTCTCTTCTGTATGTAATTTTTCTCCTAATTCAGATTACTATGATGCAGAATCTATGGTCCACACAGATACCAGGTCATTTATCCTGAAGAAGCCCAAGTTATCTGAGGAAGTAATGCCACAGAACCAGCAACTGGGGAAGAGAGCTACAGAGGCAATCCGGGTACTCTCAGGACGTCTAATACAGACACGGTAATGAGTTCTTTCTTTTCAGACTGTTAGTAGTGAGAGTACTTGTTTGTATTTTAGATAGTATCACTGAATGGGGAGGGTGCCTTGGTGACAGAGGATGCAGAGAAGGCAGAGCTGCTGAATGCCTTCTTTGCTTCAGTCTTCACTGCTAAAGCCGGCCCTCAGGATAGTCCCATACAATAGTGTGGAGAATGGAAGACCTTCCCTTGGTGGATGAGGATGGAGTTAGAGACCTCTTGGGCAGGCTTAACACCCACAAATCACACAATCACAGGATCTCAAGGGCTGGAAGGGACCTCGAATGCAGCCATGAGTGCTGAGGGAGCTGGCTGTTATTGCTGAGCCACTCTCCATCATGTTTGAACAATCATGAAGCACAGGTGAGCTGCCTGAAGACTGGAGAAAGGCCAATGTTACTCCAGTCTATGAAAAAGGCCAGAAAGAAGATGCAGGAAACTACAGGCTGGTCAGCCTCACCTCCATCCCTGGAAAGGTGATGGAATAGCTCGGTGACAGAGCAAGTGGTAATGGAAGGAAGCTGGAATACAAAAAGTTCCACTTAAATATTCTGTTCAGGTGAGAGAGCCCTGGCACAGGCTGCCCAGGGAGAGTGTGAGTCTCCTTCTCTGGAGATGTTCAAAAGCCAGCTGGACATGTTTCTGTGTGACCTAGTTGAGGAAAACCTGCTTGAGCAGGGCACTGGACTGGATGATATCTAGAGGTCTCTTCCAACCCTTACCATTCAGTGATTCTGTGATTCAGTTGTGGTTTGTCATTCTAGATAGGATCTGTGGTATTGTGGAAAATGGACTAACAAGCAGAGGAAAAAAAAACCGAGACAGAAAACCTCCAAGAAACCCTTTTAATAGAAAGTAATTCCCAGAGTCAACTGTAGCTTGATGCANGGAAAATGGACTAACAAGCATAGGAAAAAAAAACAGAGACAGAAAACCTCCAAGAAACCCTTTTAATAGAAAGTAATTCCCAGAGTCAACTGTAGCTTGATGCATGTCTTTGATTTGCCAGAAAGAAGAAGGAAGAACTGAAAAGTACCGGGTTTTTTTTTTGTCATAGTTGTTCTGATTTCTGAAATCTTAGTTTTACTAAGGCTGTGTTAATTGAAAAAATAATCAACAATGAGTAAACCAACCCAAAAGGATGATCTTGCAAGGTCACAGTTGAAAACTGACTGTGCTACAGGAGAGTGGTGAATTTTTGCATGTGAATAGGTCAATTTCTGACTGCTTGAGCTTGAAAGTTCTGCTTGTGGTGGTTTTAGCATGTTGGTTTTTCTTAAAGGCATTCTACACTGTAATTGATTTTAGCCTAACTTCAGAGATCATCACTGTTTGTCAAAGACAAGAACATTATAGTGGGTTTCCAAATATTTAGAATCACACACCATTCAGGAAACCCCTGGGGTGAAATGAGTAAGACAGTGGAAGATGGGAGAAGGTGTGTCCATCCTCTGTTTTTATACTCCCTCTTTTATCCACATTGACTACTGTCAGGTAGAGGGTGCTGGGCTAGACTGATGTTTCTGTCAAGTTGAGCATGAAAGTTATTAGTGTCAGTATTTTGATTCTCTCTTTCTCACTCTAAAAATTGTTACACCCACTTGTTTCATAATGCCCTGTTCAGTATTTTTGAGGAGGCACCTGTTCTGTGTGTTAAAAAATCCTGATTCCAAGAATGGTATTTAGCCTTGCTTTTGTTGTCTCAAACGTGTAAATTTCTCAAAAGATTAATCACTTGCTTTCTTTAACTCTGTCTGAAGTGAGCTTTCAGGTCTGTTGAGCAGAATGACACGTACCTGCCAGATTCTCTGCCGTATGCCACTGCAAGCTGTATTTCTTACTGGTGCTTCAGGGAGGCTGGAGGGCAAACTGTTAATTGGATTATATTATTAGTAGCATTAAAAGAAAGTTTGTTACTGCGTGACTCTCCCTAGATTAGCTTGCACTAATCTTGGCTATTAGTTCATCTCACTTTCACTCAAACCTCTGGAGTCAGAAAATTTTTACTTCATGTCTTTGTTTGATAGGGACCAGCTCGCCCAGCCAGAGAAGCCTGCTAGTCCCAAGTTCATCGTGACACTGGATGGTGTTCCCAGTCCACCAGGATACCTTTCTGATCAAGAAGAGGAAGATATTTTTATAACAGAAGGATTAAAACCAGGTGCCCAAAATATGTGTCCCAGCAAAGGATTTAAAGGTCTCCGAGCACAGCAGATGCAGATTGTGACCAGGCAGCTGGAGAGCTGTGATGGTGAGTGTGCTTCCCAGTGGCATCTGACCTCACTGTGGTGATGTGGTTGTGCATAGAGCTCTTAGCTCTGTCAGTCTTAAGAAATCAAGAGTGATGGTGTCTGTAGTTCAAATTAGAATGTTCATCAGGCAAATGAAATGGGGTAGTTCATGGGGGCCTTACCTTTAGAATTCTTTATCTTGATAAACTAGAGTAATAAGGCACAGAGGCAGATCTCCACACAGCTCAGTATGGGGGAGGAAATGTTGTGGTTTGGTGATGAATGTTTTGTCATGCTTTGAACTTTAAACAAGACATCATTTGGTATTAAAGTTTCTATCCATGTTTGTGATATCAAAAGGGGCCTATTTAAGTATAAGGTATACTGTAGAGATAGGTTGCTAGAATAAGCACATTTTAGTCTTATTTTGCTTAAACGTGATCTATTTAGGATACTCTTTCACTAATGTGGGAGGTTGTTTGCTGAAGTCTATGTTTGAATGGTTTAGAATGCTGAAATGGTGATGAAAAACTCAGAGGGTTTTGTTTTGCCATAGGTTCATTGAACACTTGCCTTAAGGTCCTGGTTGATAATAAACTAAACATGAGCCAGCAACGTGCCTTCATGGCCAAGAAGGCCAATGGCATCCTGGGATGCATCAAGAAGAGTCCAGCACAGGGCCATCAAGATTATCAGGGGGACTGATCATCTTTCATATGAGGAAAGGCTGTGGGACCTGGGGCTGTTTAGTCTGGAGGAGACTGAAGAGAGATCTTATTAACATTTACAAATATCTCAAGGGTGGGTGTCAGGAGGTTGGGGCAGCACTTTCTTCTATGTGAACAGGGGTAAGGGGTAGGACAAGGGGTAACGAGATGAAGCTGGAACACAAAAAGTTCCATTTAAACATAAGGAAAAACTATTTCACTGTTCAGGTGAGGGAGCCCTGGCACAGGCTGCCCAGGGAGGGTGTGGAGGCTCCTTCTCAGGAGGTTTTCAAAACCTACCTGGACACGTTCCTATGTGACCTGATGTAGGTGAACCTGCTTCTGCAGGCAGGTTGGACCAGATGATCTCTAAAGGTCCCTTCTAACCCTACCATTCTGTGATTCTAAGAAAAGACTTTAATTTTCCATAGCAGCGATGCATCCAAGTTTTCTGAACTAAATATAGTATTTCATGCTGTACAGAGAACTTAAATGTCATGGATCCAGCTGTAAATGTGTAATGCAATTACGAAAGAACCAGAGGGCAGAAGCAAAAGATCTTTCAAGTCCATGTCTTCCCAGTCCCACTGGCTGCAGAAGTACTAACATGGATTGGGCAGCCTCAAAGGAGTGTTATGTGTCTGTTGGTACATTTTTACGGGTATGGTGAGATACATTAGAGTACTACCTTTGCACAGTTGTGCTTTTACTCACATAGCCTCTTTCATGCTTCTTACCAGAGCTTGTTGGTTCAGGAGAGCATTTCAGTCCTATCTGTGTTCAGGATGTTAATTGGCCACGTTAGCCAGGCATGACACGGGGTAACAGTCATTGGCACAGGGTCAGCATGGACATGCCTGGTACAGCAGTGTGGGTTTGGGGGAGGATCCTTGTCCCTGGCTTTGGGGCACAAGGAGAAGGCAGAAATGAGGCTGAGGACAGAATGAAGCTGGAGCAAGGGTGTCACTAGTGGGGTTAGAGAGGTAAGTCCAACAGTGCTGGCAAGCTTTGGAAAGCCAAAGGTTTAGGCAGATTTGGGAAAATAAGACAACATTGAGAGTGTGTGCTTCATTGCCTGAAAACAGAATGAGGTTTTAGAAATAATGTTAAATAGGTGATAATCAACAGTCCCAGGTTCCCACAGGAACAGTGAAGGCATTGAACCTTTGGAGGTATGGAATGTCTTAGATGATTTTTGGACTGGGGTCTGGCTTCAGGTGACTGAAGTGGATGTGGCGTCTGTCCAAGCCAATGACATGAAAGTGGCGTCTGTTCAGTGTGAGTCCCCACTGCTAAAAAATCACATCTCATCACCATAAACATTTTTCATCTCTTGAAATAATTTTCTAGAGCTAAAGATATCTTGGAGAAAGGAAGTAACACGTGGCTCAGCAGAACAGTTGTAGCTAAGGTTCAGCTGAAGATTCTTTGTCTTGTCTGATCAAGATCTGGTCTGTTTGACTTTCAAACCTCAGTTTGGATTTTGGAAGAAAATCAGTTTATTTTGCTTGTAAACAGAGCAACTTTGATCTTTTATGACCAGAAGGCAGCTGTCAGTCCAGTATTATGACTTCTTTCACTTTCTGGTTTTCCAAGCTCTCTCCAGGCAATGTATTTGTTTGGGAATTGTTACTGTCACCACTAACAGCAGCTTATCAAGTATATGGGGTCAAAAGGAGAGGGAGACGAGGAAATACTGCGGATGTCAGTTACAGTGTATTGGGTGCTCCACATTGCATATAGAATCATAAAGTTCCCAGCTTGGGGATTTTTTCCTTTTGTCTTTCCTTCCCAGTGGATATGGAGCAGTTGAACGTGCTGCAGAAACAGGAGAAGGTGCTTGAGCGCTGCAAGTACTGGCCTGCCTGTAAAAACGGAGATGAGTGCGTGTACCACCACCCCACACTGCCTTGCAAGTGAGTAGTGCAGAGCTCATCCACCTGACCCGTTACATTTATTTCAGTGCTACAAATTTCCTTTCTGTGTTGGCCATTATTTTTGCATGTGTTGGGGTACCCTTACGTCATTCCTTTGTTTGAAAGCCAAGGCTGTCGAGTGTGTGCTGGCCTTTTGCTTTCTCTTCCACAAGCAGCAACAGTCCAGAAGAATCACTTCTGTTTTGAGGTGGATGTTACTGGATGGGGACCTGCAATTACTGAGACACTTGACATTTGTTTTTAAGATCTGACATAGCTAAGTTGGAAATAGCACTTTCCCTTCAGAGAGCTGGCAGTGTTTGTGACACTGGCCAGGGGGCTGTGTTCCCCACTGAGCAGTTCGCCCTGAGGCGCTTTGGTGCAGCTGCTCCCGTGCGCACCTGCCCTGTGCTGGAGCAGCTGCCATGTGTCTGCAGGTCCTGATGCAGTTGTGCTTTTCTATGGCATTCTGGCTTTCCTGTGCAACAGCTGCTTGGGGATTTTGCTCCGGGTATGGGCTTATGGCTCGATCTCTTTGCCCTCAGAGTTTTTCCTAACTGCAAGTTTGCCGACAAGTGCTTGTTCATCCATCCAAACTGTAAATATGATGCAAAGTGCACCAAGCCAGACTGTCCCTACACTCACGCCAGTCGACGAAGCCCCCATCCAACTCCCAAACCAGGTGAGCACCTTTTGTTTTGTGAGTTTGAAATGATTTTGCCTGATTTGGCTGAATTTTCTTGCAACACTTAATGCTGAGTGAATAATTAAACAATCCAGTGTTACAGTAAAATCTGTTATCAGAAAAGTCTCTGAACGCTCTTATGCAAGAGCCCCTGTGGAGCCTCTGTGAGGCCAAGGCAATGACCTGTGCAGCACTCCATGCTGCTGGAGGGATTAGCCAGCACAGCAGTTTTACTCAAACGTGCCTCTTAAATCGGATGCGTATTGTACCAAGAGCTTGTGACACAAACTGAAAACAAAACAGGGGTTTGTGCCTTTGCACGAACAGGTTTTTCCTGTAAGGACCCTGTAGGTAACTTCATGTAACGATGAGATGGCTTTCAGGGATGATGTTACCCAGTGAAGGCAATAGCTGTGTTTGGATTACGGGCTGGTATTCCTGAGCCGTTGAACAGTGCCAAGATAGAAAGAGTGCCTCTGCTCCCCTGAAGCTGGGATCTTCAGGAAGTGGTTTAGTCTTTAGTCATAGTAGGATGCAGTTTCATTACATTACCAGAAGGCAGAGTGTGCTTTTCTCCTGAGCCATTTCACAGAACCACGGAGTCCTTAGGGGTGAAAGTGACCTCAAAAGATCAACCCTCCTGCCAGAGCAAGACCACTTAGACTAGGTCACACATGAACTCATCCAGGTGGGTTTTGAATGTCTCCAGAGAAGGAGAATCCACAACCCACCTGGGCAGCCTGTTCCAGTGCTCCCTCGTCCTCAGAGTGAAGAATTTTTTCCTCGTGTTTCTTTGGAACCTCTTACGTTCCAGCTTGTACCCATTGCCCCTTGTCCTATCGCTGGATGTCACTGAGAACAACCTGGCTCCATCCTCCTGACATCCACCCTTTACATATTTATAAACATTAATGAGGTCATGCTCATCCTGCTGCCCACCAGCACCCCCAGGTCCCTTTCCCCTACACCACACTGTGCCTGTGCCCTTCAGTCTGGTCAGCTTAAGCTCCAGCAGGTTTTGCTGCTCAGAATCAAACACCTGAATGGCTTTGCTTCAGTGTGTTAGAAGCATTGTCAGGGCCGTGGTACCTTCTGCCCTGAAATGGTGAAGAACTGAGACTACTGATTACCTGAGGATCTTGTTCCATGCCAGGATGAGATCCACAGAGCACATCTTGATATGCTTCCCATATTTCTTGCAGAACTTTGGTGTATTGTAGACCGTAATGTCCTGCAGGAGGATTGATACATTCAAGTTTGTGTGGAATGATATTAAAAAAGCAGTTTATTCTGATCCAGGCTCACCTCCTGTTCCTTTCTTTTCTCCTGTTAGCACCACTGCCCACACCATCTATATCCTCCACTAGTCCGCTGTGCAAGTTTTTTCCTGCTTGTAAGAAAATGGAATGTCCGTTTTACCACCCAAAAGTAAGAATTCTCTCTTATCTCTTCCTTTCCTTTGTAGAAAGATAGTTGTAGTATGTTACTTTGGGTTAGGAAATGGCACTGGCAGCTCACACTTTTTGTTTTTTCTTTTCCCACTTTAACTGTAGCTGAGGCACAGAAAATGCAGAAGCAGTGACTTCAACAATTTGGAAAGTTACATTTTAAATAATCGTTTCTGCCAGATGCTTCTGGAGTGTTTCAGACAGGCAGGCAGCCCCCACTTGCCCAAACCCTGCCCGGGCAGGCTGCTGGGGGCACAGGAGGAGGACATTGTTGCCTATATGCAAGGAACACATCTCAGACTGTTGACTCTTAGTTCAGCTGTGCTGCAATGTACAAAAACTTTAAAGATTGCTCATTTACCCTGGAGAGTATCAACAACACTGAAATAGCACAAGAGATTGCAGCTGGGGTACTTCTGTGGCTGAGTGTCCCTTCCTGTGCTCGCAGCAGTCAAGCCCTGACGCTGCTGATGGGCAGCGGCTCCCCAGGACGGTGCCCAGACACAGGCAGCAGCTGCTCTCCCTTTCTTCAGTTCTGGGTGTGCTGCTGAAGGGTGTGCACAGAGTGAGTGAAGTTGAACTCTGGAACCCTTAGAGGGCAATTTTTGGAGCATCTCACCCTGAATTAGTTAATGCTTTCAGAAAGGGATTTCCTTCTGTACCAGGACTGCAGTGAGTGCAGCAGGCCAGGGAGGGGGTGGCTCAGGTAGCCGTGGGGCAGGGCTGCTGGGGGGTGGTGTGGGCAGGAGCTGGGTGGTCCTGGGCAGGTCCCTCTGAGCCACTCTGGGCGTTAGCATTGCAGGTTTAACACCCAGTGTACGAGGCCTGACTGCACCTTCTACCACCCGACCATTGCGGTACCGCCTCGCCATGCCTTGAAGTGGACTCGGACTCAAACCAGGTGAGACACAGACTCCTCGTACCTTTCTCTTGGTTAGGTTTAGCATGTTGTTACTTCTGGGAGTTAAACTCCCATTTGTGACATGACTAACGTGTGTGTGATGAACAGCAGTCTGTAGGGTTTGGTTTTAGCTGACATAAACTGACGTGATGCAACACTGAAAAGCTGCCCTGCAGCTAGGCCAGGGCAGAGTCCCGGCCATCCTGACCCGGACACGTTCTACTTTAATAAAGCTGCAAACCCAGCATCAGCTGTCCTTTACTGTTGTTTTATCTGTGTCAGAGCTGTCTTTTACACAAAAGTTTAAGCTGTTTTTTAAGAGCGTAACAGCTCCTTCCTGTCATCCATGACTTCAGAAACTGGGAGCAAACTTCCCAAAGCTGCAGTCACTGACCCGTCTTAAAGGCCAGGTCACATGAGCTTTCCACCCCACCCCACCTCACCTGCCCGGCTTAATCATTACAGGGCCAGGACGCAGATCAGTTCTCGGATCATCTTTACAGAGGATTGCTACTGACATGTTTTCCTCTTTCCCCTCAGTGAATGATGATGCCACGGGGCCAGGCCTTTGCCTCCTTTGGACGGCAGCGCCAAGGAAGGTGAACCACCGGGACAGGGCATGGGAGAAAAAGTCATGCAGTTGGAGCTTTTAATATACATTGTTTTCATAAAATGAGGTTGATTGCATACTTGAAATGTCTCTAATTTTCCAAGTTTGTAAGTCTCAGCAATTTTACTTTTTTTTTTTACACTCTAAGAAGAAAAATGTCTGTGGAAGAGAAGTTTTACTTTCAATTCCATTAAAAACTCTCAAAGCACAGTTCATCTTCTGTTGGGCGAAAGGTTCTTGCTTAAGAGCAGGTGTGGTGTCAGAACATCTTGGAAAGCCTTGTCCTGTGTGTGGCTCACACTACAAGTGGGGTAGAGGGCACATGGCTGAACTGCTGTCCTGGCACCCAGCAACTGCGTCCTCTCCCCCTCCCAGGGCAGAGCAGCCAGGGGCCGTGGGTTGGGGCACTTCTCCCATGTAGCAGCCAGCAGACCCTGAGCACTCTCAAATGGGGAAGAGAAACAACAAAAGAATGCTGCATAAGCAAGAACAATGAAACAACTCACGGGCTTGTGCTCCTTTTCAAAAGCCCGTGAAACTAAATACCTCTTCACTTGAAAATAAATGTATTTGGAGGTCTCCGTTTACACCAGGAGTCAGAAAGTACCTCCCCCACTCTCCTCCTCAAGAGTCTTCTTTCTCCCAGTACACCTGAGGCAGGGGCAGGTGAGAGAGTTCCTGTGGCGGACAGGGCAGGGAATCGTCTCAGGAGGTGGCTTAAAATGTTGTACTATAATGATGAAAAGTGTTAAGCAGTAACATAAATGCACTTTTTTATTAAATCTTTTGTGTCTTTGGGGGAACTACATTTCCACAAAAATATACAAAAGAATTTCTTTTTACAAATATTTACATTGGGTATCAGAAAACGAGGGGAGCTACAGACTTCCAACTTCAGTTTGACAAATAGACGCTTCAGTTCTTGAAACTTAACACTCCAGCAAAGTATTCTTTCTTCTTTTTTTGTGTGTGAAATAAAGTACTCAAAGTTCATATTCAAATTTTTAAAAATCTTAATGCAAAAATCTGACATTTAATTATTTTATATATATATGTATATATATACTTTAAATAAACATAGAACATTGTTAGAGGGAGTAGATGTTCATGGTGGAAACTGAAATGGAGTACACTTAAACCCATGACCCTGAGGACAGTACTACATGACCAGACCTTTGGACTATTTAAAATACCTTTTTTTAGTTGTTTTTTCTTTTTTTTTTCTTCCTTTTTTTGTTGTTGTTGTTTTTGTTTTGATAAAGCAAGAGGGATTATCTGACACACTCTTTAATGAAACACAACAAATCTGAGCAGACAACGGGATTTTCAGCTTAAAGAACTACAGGGGAGTATTTTCCTCGGGTGACCTGAGCGGGAAGGGGGGAGGAGCAGAGCGAGTGGGGCTACACTCGAGTGCCAGATGGAACCCTGCAGCTGCCCTGACTCTGCTGGAGACCTTTCTCCTGGAGACCTCCCTTAGCTGAACCTTTCAGAAGCAGCTGCCACCATGAAGCTATTTTTCCTTTCCAGTGTGAGCTGAGGAGATGATAATTTGTAAGGGCAGCAGAAACCGAGTCCCACCTCCCTTGCTGAAGTGCCACGGCTTGGGTGTTTCATAACCTCCTGGACAACGTTTAGCGTAAGGCAAAGCTGCTGATTCTTCTCTGCTAGGGAAAATAAAGTGAATAAACCAAGCCACAAAGCTAAAAGTGTACACAGTTTTCAAGGGAATGGCTCTAATGCGCTTACTTACTGTTACATTATTTGATCACTGTGGTTTTGAGTGTATTCTTAGGTGAAATGGTACATTAAAATGCATTCACTTTCTTCACAAACGAGTAACGTGGCTTTTCCGTTACTCACTACGACACGCTGTACACCTGTGACTCAACTAAAAAGCATAAACAAAGCTTATCACTACCAGATAGTGCATTAAATAAAACACATCAGAAAGAGCTATTCTGCATGTAAAACCACAACACCACAATGAGCTGGAGGAAGTAAAGGAAAAACAGAGCAGAGGTGTGGGAAGTACTACCCAACAGCACCAACAGTTCACAAAAGTACAGAAGACCACTGTTTTTTCATGCAGTTTGTGCCTGTGTTCATGCTTGGAGTTTCTTTAGAAAGTTTAGTCCTTGGCTTGCCAAAGCGTGAGGTACAGAGCGTGTCCTGGGCCTGAGGCAGGGTGACAAAGCTGGGGAGTGCAGGAGGTGCCACGACAGCCCCACGGCTGAGCCCACCCGTTCACACTATACACAAGGGGCCGGGACAAGGGATTGAGCTGCTTTGCTTCCTGCGAAGAACAAACCAACACCCCGGTTTTGACCTGCCGGGCACAGACAGATCTCCCCCCTCCTCCCTAATCATTAGAATCTGCAAGGGAGTGAGTTTGTTTTCAGCAAGGTAAGGCCTGGAACGGGCTTGGGGCTGCGCATCGCCATGGCAACAGCAGCGCCGTGCTTCACGCTGCATCACCACTGCCTCAGAAAACACTGATGTGGGGCAGGGGAGGATTGGGCTGAGGGCTTCTGTCGGAAGAAAAAATAACAGAGCAATGGCAAAAGCTAATGAATGAATAATTGGAGGCAACTGCACAACAGGACGGGACTCCTCCAGCCCCAAAAACAAGCTTATAACCCTGCAGAAAACTGACACCTTCCTACCTCCCTTTATCAGCTCCCACCACTGCCGCAGCTGTTTCAATAACATTTTCTGTCCTCACCATGTCCCTGCAGCCCCCTGCTGACACAGGAGCTGCAGGACAGCTGCTCTCAGCCTGTTAGCAGGAGGGAGCAGCCCATGGAACATGACATGAGCCCTCTCACAGAATGGCAGGGTTGGAAGGGACTTTTAGAGATCATCTAGTCCAACCCCACCTTGCTAAAGCAGGTCCACCTAGATCAGGTCACACAGGAATACGTCCAGGCAGGGACTCCAGACTTTCGTGTCAAACCCCTGGTGCCTCAGGCCCAAATCCATGGGCACAACTTGCTGCAGAATGGTGTGAACCAGACCCATCCTCACAGCACTGCAACAAGCAGGACAGTAATTCTGGGGACATTTTGCACAAATTTGGATGTTTGTTGATTTGTTTTGTTTTTTTAATACTCTCTCACATGACATCTGTACCCAAACCCTGCAAGATACGTACTGCTAAGGGCAAAATCACTCTGTGGGGTCTTGAAGTTACCCCACAACAAGCAACAGAAACACAGGAACCTCCCATTTTGACTTTTGGAAGAGAAATTCAACTACTTCAAGCAACAGAACGTACCATCCTCTGCCTCAAACTCAGCTGTGCCCTGGCAAGTGGAGAAGCACCAGTCAGCTACGTGTGCACAGACTGATGTTGCCTGAGCAGCAACACCTGTAATGAGTTTGGATTTCTTTTTACTTTCAATTATTTCATTATGTTGTAATGGTTTATGATGGGATAAAATCACGAACTTTTAGTGATCTATTCCCACTCATGTGTGTTCATAGACCAACATCACATTCACCTTCCTGCCTTTCTCCAGAGGCCTGAGGCCAAGCAGCCACTGAAGGAAACTTGGTCTCGGGTGTGACTGAACAGCCCTCTGCAGATTTCCCTCCCCATCACACCTCCAGTGAAATGGTACAAACGCCGGCTGTAGCTTCAATGCCTGTCACCTTGCATATCAAACACGTCTGAGAACAGAACCAAGAACTGGTGGATAACAATTCAATGAGAAAGAAATGAAAAGGGCAGTAATTGATCTGTCTGGCTTAGGAAGACTTTTCTAAAGTAAAGTATTTTTTTGGTTTCGTATTGTTTTGTTTAAACACCACATTTAAGCCCAGTCACACAGGCAACTAAAACACAGACCAACCAGAAGCAGCCTGTTAAAACAATCCACATTTGGCTGACATGAGAGACTTTCAAACACACCCTTGCACCCTTCCCCCAAGCTCCCAGTGCTACACAGCATTTTTGTACTCAGTCTTGTGCCCTGAGCACCACGCACAGGGAGCAGCTGCAGCAGGGGCTCCCCTCTGCCAGCCACTGTGCTGCTGGCCCTAGCTGTGGCAGTGGGAAGAGCAACGAACGGGAGCAGCTGCATGTCCCCAAAATAGGGAGTGAGCCAAGCAGGCTGCAGCCCTTCCTTGAGCAGATGGTTACTCTCCAGCCCTCAAACCCCACAACTTGCCCCACGGGACAGCCCATCTGAAACCAGGTGTCTGCCAGACAGTGGCAGGACAGAACTGTCCCACCTGCCACCACCCCTGCGGGACCTTTGCTCCTGCCTTTGCCCACCTAGGAGCATCCCTTCCTCTGCTTTTCCTGTCTTCCTCCTCTTTTCCAGGTTCATATTTACTGCTTTCCTGTTGTTATTTCCTCCATAATTTCTGTAATTTCAAAAGTAATTGGAAATCATTAGAACTGCCTCTTGTCACTGGGCTCAAGTGACTTGTTCCTGTTGCATTTTGCACTGGCTGGAAAGAAACACATGTTCCCTCCCACCCCCCAAAGAAAAAGTGAATTGGTTGAATTGCTGATTTACAGCTAAACAAACAAAAAAAAACCAGATCAAGGTTATGACTCGTATGCTGTTGGTAACCCGAGAGGAGACGGTGAGCAGTTACTTGTTCTAGCATCAAGTAGACTAGAGAACCTCCCCCACGAAACCCACCTACTTTTGAATGCTTTTTAGCAAGGAAATCTATTGTGGCTTTATGGATATTGCAACTTAAACCTATTTCCTGGTTTTTTTTAATTTACCTGAAAAGAGATAATCAGAGTTAATCAGAATTTAAGTCTTAAGTCAAAGTTAATTGAAGCGCAGAAGCTGGAGACAGCGGAACAAACGGGCACGGTCTAAACACCACAGTTGGTACAAAGAACACACCATGGGCTTTGGGAAGCTCACATACCCTTCCACCTGAGCAAAAATCAAAGAGGGCTACAGACTTCAGGGGAACAGAGCAGAGTGCACGGAAGCACAAGAAATCCATGAGAACAGAAGAGTATGCAAATGCAACGCTGCTAGTGATGTTAAAATCCCTGATGTAGCAATTTATCTTGACTCACAATTTCACTTCCCTTTCTGTAGCCTAGAGGATAAATCACTTTCACCCACAAGACAGCATTGTTCTACAGCTTCTGCTAATGCAATTGTTTAAAATGTAATCTTTAAAGATTAAGGCTTGTCACATTTGTGACACTGATCACGAAACAGGGAATCAAGTCACCTTGCCTGGTAAGAACTGTATTTGAAACCAAGACCCTTCACTTGCCACAGAACTGGAACTTGTCACCCAGAAATTCCAGGGAGGGACTCTTGTGTGTGAGTCTGGAGGGAAACTCACAGGCAGGCAGAGACCTGAGCACTGGTGGGCACAATGTAGAATGCTCAGGGCTTGCAGAAAGATGGGCTCTGTTTGCCTGGCAAACAGGCAAGTCAAATAGCGGGGGCCAGGCAGCAGCTGAGAGAGGGGGGTTGTGGTTTTAAACTAAGCCACTCCTGAACACTACCGAAGTCCTGCTCTTGGGGCTCCAGTCCTCCCTGTTGATCTGGTTTCCAGGGCCAGGAGATAACTTTTCTGCAACATTGCTGTCTGTTGGTGCAATTGCAGGTCAGCATTAACACAACTTGCATGAAGTTCAGAGTTTTTTTGCAATGCATCTTGCTAATACTGGAACTCAGATACTGAGCAAGATCGAAGTTACTCTGAATGCTTTCCTTCAGCTGGCAACATGTGATAGAGCAACCTTACTTTTCTGAAATGCTTTCTTGAGTTTTACACCACCTCTTGCCTTCCCCACCAAGATCAGAAAGTCACATAAAGAATAAACAAAGTTATGACTTCCAAGTCTAAAGGATTCAATACATTTGGCTGATTTGTTCTCCCTGACCTAATCTCACCTGTGTTCCTTAGTTCCTGCAGTTCTCAGTTTTAAAAGCGTTTCATTTTTGTTTGCTCCTAGGAGCTGGATTTTCCTTCTCCTGTCCTCTTTTTCCCAAGCACAATGAAATGCCTTTCAAGGGCACATTTATTTCTTTTAAACGAAATGTCATTTTGCTTTTCTTTCATCAGTTCTCTGGTTTATTTATTTAAATAAAAATATTACTGAATGTAAAGGTCCCAAAGATGTCTGCTTGCTGCTAGCCAGAAAAGAGAGAATGAAATCACCCACTCTGAGTGATTAAATTATAAAAAGAACTTTTGCCTCCCCTTCCTTAGTGCTACATAACCACAGAAAAGGCTTTCTCCAGCTTCAGACAGAGCCCTCCTGCCCACGTTTCTTCTCTCTGATGCTTCCAAAGGCTGTCACTAGTCCCTCCCCATTCCAGTTTCTTTCCTGACCTATCTTACAGGGTTATGTCATCCTCTAATTTTTCTGCTGAGCAACCAGTCACAAGCTCCCACTGCCTAGCGAGACAGGGAGCCTGCTCCCCTATACACGTGCTTTAAGCACGAGTGGCAACGATTAGCAAGTTACTACAGTAGCATTTAATGTAAACAGCAAATGAGGCACAGTAATGAGCACCATCACAGACAAAAAGACCTCAAACCCCAGGAAGCTGCCATCCTTAACCATGCTTACAGCCAGCTGCTCTCTTCAGCACAGAATCACAGCTTGTCCTATAAAATACGCTCCAAATTGTCCTCAGGAAGAAAGCTGCAACTGAGGCTCTGCTCACTGCTCAACCAACATTCATGGCTGTTCCCAGCTGGCTGAGCCCATTTTGCCTGGTGAGCTACAGAGCATTTTGCCAGGGAATATACCAGCTACCAGTGCTGCCTTAACGGGAGGAACAAGGCTGCCAGTTTTGTTTTCACTTCCAGCTCCCACCCCAGCCCTTTACAGCAGTGGTGAGGTTTGGCAGAGTGAAGCAGTGGGGAGTCTGGAGGCTCAGCCCTTGTACTGCAGTCATCAGCCCCGTAGTCCTCCTGCCATGTGCTGCCTCCTTGCTGTCCTGGCACCAACAGGCAAACCACCAGTGGAGAGGCACAGCATTAATGGGGGAAAAGGGAGGGAGGGGAGGGAAGAGATGAGGTGACCAGTGACAGTGATCGAGGAGCAAACTTCTAGGTAGTCCACAGACCTCTTTCAGTCAGAGGATGGTGAAGCTGGGAGACTCTGAGCTGAGGACTTTGACGGGAAAAGTCAAGCAGGCAGAAAAATCTGGACTCTGATCTGGCAGTCTGAACAGGACAAGACTATGAGGGAGCTCTTAAGAGCCACACAGCTTGAACCAATGAAAGGCAGCTTTTAAACAGAGGCAGGACAAACCTTGCTTCAAGCCAAGAAGTCGTGCACATGTGTTTAGTAAGGGACAGAATCAGGGCTACAGAATAGCTCAAGACTAGCACAGTGCAACAGATTTCTCTGGCATATGTATGACTTGAATGGCAGACACTAATTTTCATATAAACCAGGCAGGCAGGGAATAAGGTTGTGAGACAGATCTGGTCTAATCTGCACGCTCATGCAGAATTGCCCTAAAGCCAAACACTCTACTGGGAAGATCCACCTGCCCACTCATACCCAAATGCACAGAGTTATTGCTCCTGTACAGTAGCAGCTGCATAACTAGCAAGACTTTGCTAGGAACCGTCACACCCAGAAACCTAGTAACTGGTTAGGTCATCAGCTTCTTTACAACAAATACTTAGTTACAGATTGCTATATAAAACATACTACCTAAAGTGGCTGGGCAACCAGCTTTGTATAGCATATAACAAGCATTTTTGGAGAGCACAGAGGTCTGGCTCATAAGCTCTTCTTCTCCTTTTCTTCTAGATGCAAGCCCTCTCATTCCCCCTTTAGACACTTACAAGGAGATGATGTTTAGTTCTTTTTTACTTTCAGCTGACATAAGAGAATGCAAGAGGTGATTGCTATCAAAGCCTACTGACTGACCTAAGCAAATGCCACTATTAAATCAGTGCTGGCTTACACAGAGAAAGAGCACCACATTCATAGCAGAATGTCACTACGAGAGTGTCTCTGATAATTAGTGACTCCTGTTCCCTGCTATGGTGCATGAAAATTAACTGCACTGACTGAAGAACAGTAGGACACGCTTTACACAAACAGATGATGAACTCTTTCTTGCTTGTACCCAAACCACAGCTTTGTTCATGTTTTCATTGTCAGTGAAATGGGGACTTTATTTTCTCCAATGTAGAGTCTCAGTTACGTTGCAGGATAGAAGAAACGCACTTATGCCAGAGGTGACAGCAGGTCCATTTGAAGAAGCATATGACTGAACACATTTTACAATCAGGAGAGAAATCTGAGTAGAGGCCTCTCCTAGATAGTCCTAACTCTGTTAAAAAGATCAAATGTAAAAAACATAATGTTTGGAAAGTTTATATTCTCTCTGAATCCCCTCTATGATGCTGAGAAAATAAAACCAATTCATATTGCTATGAAATTCTATTTTTGCAACTGGTGACATCGATTATGAACACTATAAAAACCTCCCTTTAGTCCATACTTCCAGCACAGAGGCTAACAGCTCAGTCAAGTAACACAGCAATGATCTCTCTTCCACCGAGAACACTTTTATTCACAAGGCAAAAATTTGAGTTAGACTTTTAGGTTATGGGCAAGGCACTCGCAAAGTGAGCAAATCTATTTTTGCTCACAGAACTAATTTAATGTTTAAGTGCAACAAAAACACTAAATTAGCCATGAAGATCATGCATATCCAACGGCTTTCACCAGACATGACTGTGACCCAGGCCTCTAAATACAGAATTTAAGTCCTAAGGAATCAGCTCTATTATTTTCTGCTTCACCAGACTATGTTTCCTTTTGATCAGTCATAGAAATATAATTTACATTATAATAATTAGACATTTATTAAAATACTATGTATTTAAGAGTATATATATGGTTTCTTTCAGTAATAAAATATGGAATACTCTTTTTTCAATGATATTCAGACCCCAAAACTCAAAGGAGAAACATTCACGCTGAAAATAGATCAATGTACAGCACTAGGTCAGAAAGAGCATCTCTTGATTCAAACCCCAGGATCTTACTGTGAAACTGTACATTGACTTACAATTCACTTTTTCCTTTTACCCACGTACTTCATTTTCAACATCTGGCAGTGAGTGAAATACAAACCCGGATTACCCGACGCTGAAGTAAATCTAAGGGCCTCGGCGTTATGTGTTACAGTCCACCCTTCTGACAGACTCCAGAGACTTGTCTTTCAGAGGCAGATTGCTTTGTGTCTTGGATCAGCACCATTTCTTATGCATGCGGGGCACCGAAGAATGTCACGTTGCAGTCCTGGGTATTTCATGCCTGGCACTTCATGCAGCGTCCCCTTTGCAAGTCTCCGTGTCCCTCTCAATGAGGCATATGCACACATTTCCAAACAAATAAGCTGTGTTTTAAAAAAAAGATGTTAAATATCAGATATAAAAGATTACAATATTGTTAAAAGAAACAGCTAAAGCAGTCAAAAGAGAAACTTCAGTTAAAAGCCCGATGCTCTGAACACAGGTGTCAGTGTATTTCATTTATTGAACCCTGACAAACTGACATCCAGGCTATTCACTTCCTTGGATGCAAACAGAAAAGCAGGCACACAGATAACAAGACAAAGACTCTGAACCTCAGCTTCATGCTGTTACAGACTGTGCACATCCAGCAGCGTGTATTTTTGGACAGCAGGGAAAGGACACGTACCTGCAGTCGTCCCCTCCAGCACTGACCACGTATCTGTCTCCACTGGTAAATCGAATATTCGTTAAGTGGGCAGAGTGACCTAAAAAGCGTTTGTGTTTTGCCTGGATAAAAAAACAAAAAAAAATCAACACAAAGTAAGATGAGAGAGTTTAACTACTCTGTGTCCCCCAGAATCAGGCAGGTACATGGGGTTTTTTTAATCTACCTTTTTCCTGCATCACATATTTGTGTCATTCAGAGTGTTATATAGGTTTTCAAGCATGAAAGGTCTCCTGAAGGAGAACTGCTATTGAGCTGTAACAAAGGTTAAATCGTCACCAATGATTTGCACCTGCAAACTGGGAACAATGCTCAAGCTAACAGAATACAATGATATATATCTTGCAATGTGACCGATCTCTCAGTTTTGTGTGAAATTCCTAACATTGAAAACCTTTTTTGGTCATTAAAAGACTGTAAGCAGTTTACACTCAGCGGTCTCAAGTCCTGGAAATTAACAGTGCTAGTGTTAGCAAAAAAAAAAATCTCTAACTCCTCATCCATGGAAATGCACAGATGGGACTAAAATTACCAGCTGTCCTCCTCTTCTGTCAAATGAAGACTGGAGATGTGGATAAATAAGACTAAGGGCTTTGAGATTTTCAGTACAAAGGCCCTGTGAGAGTGCAGACTGGCAGACAAGATTAACACCTACAAGCAAGAGCTACTGCACTAAAGTGGTAAGAATACTTTGAGGTGAAGCACGCTTATGAGATTATACAGCTAAAGCTACATACATGTAGTGAAAAGCTACACATTTAGAGAAGGAACTATTTCCATCATACACCTTCTAGAGAAACAATGCCAGACCATAGTTATCAACAGTACTTCTTGTTGTAGTGATGCAAAAGCAAGCTCTTACAAATTTTTCCGGACACGGGAAGTCAAATAGTTTGACCATGCCAAAATCGTCGCCTGTTACAAGGTTGATTCCGGAGTGAGACACACAGGCACAGTTTACATCGGCTTTTTCAGCGTGCCTGGACCAGATTCCAATTACTTCATCACCTAGAACACTGAAAGAAAAAAAAAAGCAAGAGATTCTTTTGAAAACTCCAGCCAAACCAACAGAGTAAGGAAACAGTAAGCAGCTCTCAGGCTGTAGCCACTCCTATAGGGCTGCAATTTTGACATTCGATTTTTACACATCTCATCCAGGTTTTACTCTGTAAAATGACTTTTGTATCACTCCATAATTACTTCTGAAACTGACTCTGTGATACAGTTCACAGAATACCAACATGGGTTATGACAACACTAAGAAACAAAGATGAAATCAATAGCACTAATATTGTCCAGTGAGCCATTTGATAAAATCTGAATAAAGGGCAATTAAAAATAGAATGAGTCTCAGCTTTTGCAAACTAAAAACATGTATAGTCTCACTATAACTGTGTTTTGTTGAGTCTATAACATTTTCATATTGATCAGATGAAAAGGTTCTTTGAGTTTAATGAGGACTCTTTATTCGGGGGAGTTGGGGGAGAGAGAGTGTGTGTGAGAGAGAAATTGTCCTAAACAGAACACAAAATTATCCTAAGATTCCAGAACAGAAATCTATAGAAAATTTCCTTTGCAAAGCCTTGTGAAAGGTTGGGTTTTATTCGCTTCTGCTTACAATGTCTATCCATGCTTCCGAGAAGGCACAGAAATGAGCACTTCGTCATTTGTTAAAAGGGCAATTATTTGGGAGTTTTTCCGATTCTTTCCTTCAAAATCAGAGCACTGGACACTATGTTCAAATGAATTATTTACTTCAGACATACTGAACTGGGTCAGAAAACAAAGGTTTCTTGTTTTCTTATCAAAGAGGTGGCAAAAATGGATTAGGCAAGCAGAAACCAGACAGTTAGCAAAATGAGTCTTCAAAGCCCTCTGAAAACCTCACAGCTTTAGTCACATCTCACAGCAAATAGCAGGGATTGTTAGTCCTTAAGGTGGTTCATACGTGGAAAACTTTCAAATATTTATTATCTCTTTTTTGTCTGAGGGTGCTAATCAGAGGAAAATAAGGTTCTGCTCCCCCTCTTCTCTGCCCTGGTGAGGCCTCATCTGGAGTCCTGTGTCCAGTTCTGGGCTTCCCAGCTCAAGAGGGACAGAAAATATCTGGAGAGAGTCCAACACAGGGCCATCAAGATGATCAGGGGACTGGAACATCTTTCATACGAGGAAAGGCTGTGGGAACTGGGTTTGTTTAGTCTAAAGAGGAGACTGAGGAGAGATCTTATTAACATTTACAAATATCTAAATGGTGGGTGTCAGGAGGCTGGGGCATCCCTTTTTTCAATGGTATCTAGCAACAGGACAAGGGGTAACAAGATGAAGCTGGAACACAAAAAGTTCCATTTAAACATAAGAAAAAACTATTTCAGTGTGAGAGTGAGGGAGCCCTGGCACAGGCTGCCCTGGGAGGGTGTGGAGTCTCCTTCCTTGGATGTCTTCAAGACCCGCCTGGACACGTTCCTGTGTGACCTGATCTAGGTGAACCTGCTTCTGCAAGAGGGTTGGACCAGATAATCTCTAAAGGTCCCTTCCAACCCTACCATTCTATGATTCTATGAAGATCAGGCAAAGGACCCTGAAATAAGACACAGGAAACGAGGTTTGTGTGGAACAGAAAAGAAATAATTTATATGTAAAATAGAAATAAAACTCAGTATCGTTTTTTGGTCTATTATGAACGAAGTCAACAATTTTGAAGTATTTAGAAGTACTTTTGTATACCTTTTAACTTGCAAATATTAATGGCAATTTTAATATACAGATACCATAAGTGTGTGCTGTAAATGAGACAAATTACCACAGTCTTGTCTTGCCTTTTCAAGTTTTGATACACTTTCATTTTCCAGTTACTTTTAAGCAAATAGTGCAGTGCAATGAACAACTACTGTGGCTGCTAGACGGGAATCAAAGGAAGCCAGAGACTCACAGGGGACCACAAGGCACACATCAGAGAGATCAGTTTTTATCAGATGTCCTCACCGGTCAAACAGCTCAAGTTCTGCTGAGGGAATTTGCCAGGTTCTGTCAGTTGCTGTATGTACTGTACCTGCCTGATCTGTTGCTAGAGTAGATGGGTGTGTAGAAAGAAAATATCTGAATAAAGGGATGAAATATGCTTTTAAACAGTAGGTGCCTCTCCTGGAAGTTACAATTGTTTTAACAGGTGTAAATGCCTGAATCATTTACCTTGTCCAAGTAGCCCATGTTATTCTGTCAATCACAGCCTGATCCACAAGCTGTTTTCCTGAAGGCACTTCATAGACTTGCCTTTTGTAGGACCCCGTGGAGACCTTTGAGATGACCACAGAGAATTTAGAATGCATGAACTCATTTTAACAGGTGAAAATACAATTCTAAAAGGCTTTGAAAAGCATTTTCTCAAAAGTTAATTTACTTTATAAGTAACTTGGCTACTAGTAGAGCTTGCTCAATTAGTTGAAATTTCTCAATAATGTATAGAAGCATAAAGCAACGGTGAGAAAGTGCAGGAAATCTTCACTTTTAAAACACATAAATAGTAAAAAAACAACTGCAACATGTTACATGCTTCACTCTTTATATATGGTGTGTGTCTAAATAAGTAAGGCAGAATAAACTATCTTTCAAACTGACACAAGGGTATTTCTCTCAGCCCAGAGGTGTTGAATTGATAATGAAAGAAGCTTATTCCTCCTTTCAGATTCTGGACAGGAATATGAAGAACTTGCAGGTCCCTGGGTCTTACAGAATGGTAGATTGTACTCTTTTCTGTAATCCTTTCAGATAGCCCATCAGCACCACAGAGATAAAAAGGCAGAGATTTTTGACATCTGTTTCATGTTTCTATGCTTATTACTTATATTTAATATCCAGGATAACTGTTTTTATCATCTACTTACCACTGCGACAAAGTAACAGTCTAGCAACAATAACATTGCACTCCATCACATCAGTATAAAATTCAGCAGTTGTCAAAGGAGAATATCTGCAGAGTGTCTGTCATGAGTATATTTTCTATGCAGTATCTCAAATGATTAATAACTGATACCTGGAGGTACGAGCTGTCTGCAGAGAAGTCCATCTGGATCACGAAACTTGGGATATCTTTGCAGTAGCTGACTCGGTTTAGTGTGGGACCCAAAGTCAGGTCATAAAAATCCACTGCATTCTCACTGGAACCAACCGCTAAGTAACGAGAATCTGGGCTAAACCTGAACAGATGAAAGAGATTTATCAACACAGGGCACTTACAACAGATTCTAATATTTGAGCAGCACGGGTAAATTTGCATTTCAAGTATCTGCTATCCAGAACTGAAGGAGGATAATTAATCCTTGGCAGCATCATCACTCCTGCTATGGAACTTCATGTCCAAAGATTGCTACTTCTTATCTTCACATATGTCCTCCAGCCTTTTTTTTATCCCTGGTATCAGAGTAATGACACAAACTCCAAGTTCACACATTGATTCCAGCTCTCTGACGTACTATTGAAATGCTCCTCACAACATATAACTGTGTTTTTAAAAAAACTAATAATACAGATTTCTAGACTACTACAGTAGACAAAAGACATCACATTTGCTGACCTGATATCTTGAATTGCTGATCTTCTGTCCCTTTTTTTCCCCCAAATTTTGAGAGAAGTCACAAGCAAGATAATAAATTCTCCATTTTTCATGCCAATCGCTACCATATCACCTTCTGGGCTGTAACACACAGTACGAGCTGCATGTCCTAAGCTGACTTTGTTCAGCATCTTCTGTGAGGAAATAATAAACCAGAGGAGTAAATGTTTCTATTTGTTCATATTTCAAAAGTACCTTATACTAACAGTTTGCCACAAAAATACTTTAGACTTCTGTTTATATTTCATAGTCTTAAAAGTCTTTGTTGCTTAAAGACAGAGTGTATCTAGATCTGTCATTGTCAGATGAATTACACTTGGAATACAATAAAAACCAAGTTTCAATTCCTTGACATCACCACAAATCTAGAAGTTTGTTTAACTTCCCTAAACAACAACTATTCTCCCACACCTACCTTTTCAGCAATATCCCAGAGTCTTACTGTGCCATCTTCTGCAGCAGAAAGGAAAAAATCTCTCGAAGGATGTGTTGCTAAGCCCCAGATTGGTCCATCCATATGACCATTAATTAGAATATTACATGCAGCATTTTTCTCTCCAACTTCAATTATTTCAGCATTTCTTGTCCCAACGAGAATTTTCCCCTTGAACAACAGTAAAAGTATTATCTCTAGTATAAAGACATGTCCAATAGCTGTAGTTCTGTCAAGGTTTGCTGAAATCAAGTAATCAAAGATATATTTTTTAAATCATCTATGATTTATTAAAGTAGCAAGTAGTATACAAATTGTGATGCCAGTTGAGTTACTGTTTGTAGGTATTTGAAGTATGAAAAGAAATCCTTAGTCTTGAATGAAAATATATACAGAATATTATCTTAACTAAGATTAAGATCTCCCAAAGTAGATGTTTTCCTGCAGTAAAATCAGTTGTAGATACCTTCTAGCTCATGCTTTAGTTTCAAAAACTAATTGTAAGAAAAAGTGCAAACATTTAATGCTATGGATCAATCCACATATTTTAAGGACATGAGGCTTTCTTTACCTTGCCTCTGCAAACAGAGCGAACACAGTCAGTCATTTGTCCTGTCTCTAGTCTGAAGGCACGACATCGTTTCAGCTCTTGATCCCATAGCTTAACTGCTCCTCCTTCCTTTGAACTATGAAGAAATCAGGAACAACCATGAGTATAACAGCCACACAAAAAAGACAACACATGTATGGAAGAACTGTATTACTTAATGCAGTGTATTGTAAATGAGGCATCCTAGTATGTTTTAAACCACTAGAGACTCCATTTGTTTTTACTCAACAGATGATGGTAATACGCTGAGCCTCTCAGCCAAGCAAGAAACACTGATTCAAAGTCCTCCTCTTACTTCTTCACAGATCAAGTAGAAAGACAGTCATTGCTAAGCTCAGTCTCAAGTAGTAGCTCTTAGGGAATTTGTCTAGTCAAAGGAACAGTTAAGTTTGTGAACAAACTGTCATCTTATTGTTAAGATTGGCAGAGATTATCACAGTATAGTTGAGGGAAACAGGAAAGATGTGTATTTTAGTACTGTGAAGTAAATAATGAAAGGTTTTCACTTCTGTGAAAATTCCACTGCTTTCCCTGCTGTGAAATAAATGACAAAAACACAAGAGAAAAATCACATAGTGTTAATTGCACAAGATATCCAACTAATAAACATTAATCATAAAAGCACTATTTCCCAATCAATTCCAAGAGAACTGGTATTTCAATAAAGAACACATTCAAATTTTAAAAGTTTGTAAAAAGGAGATAACGCTAATGAAACAGTAAAAAAATCTGTCATTTTCAGTTGAGCTGGGGCATGCTTCACTTGTCTTCAAAGAGAAAAGAATCTCCCACAACTTAAAAGAAAATATGATGTTCCACATTACTGACCTGCCAGTGTTATAACTTTGATTACTGAACAAACCCTGACATAGAACTCCTGAAAATTTATCACAATTACTGCTTTTTGTACTATTATTACAAGGACAACTAAAATGAATGAGAAATTGCTGGTTCTTGCAATGCAAGTACTCTTTGCTTCCCAATCACACAGTTTCAACACCTGATTGGTCATCACACCCAGCAAAAAGATTTTACCAAAGGAGGTGGGTGAATTGCGATAAAGCCAAGGCAGAAGCAAACATGCTGCTTTTCTAAATGTGGAAGATGTTTTGTACACTTTGAATACTCCCATTTTCCCTCAGAAAAATTATTTGTTGTTTCTTACTGTCATTAATATTTCTTTCAGGTCAAATACTAACTATTAAGAAGCTTTGAAGCTAAATAGTAGAGAGAACACTGTCCCAGTAAAATCATGGTGATGTTTTATAAATACTAGAAGAAAATACTCCAAGCATAGGAATAAATAGGTTTTGAAATCTGACTATCAACCAGAAAATTTAAAGAGTATTTAAGGAAAAGGTAGTAAGTAGCCTGTGTCCTACAACAGGGCACTATCATGCCATCACATGGACTGTCATACAACTGAAGCATTTTTTCTCTTTTATCATCAAAGAGCTATTTTGTTTACAACCCCAGAAACAAAGGATGTTGCTGTATCCTAGATCTGGAAGAAGACAGTTTGTCTCTGCCATCATAACTAAACAGATCCTTCCTTTAAAAGAAGCTGCGTGTTATGCTGTTATTAATATTTTATTTATTTATTTAATTACAATTGTGCAAATTACTTGGATGAGCAACCTCAGTTCAACTTCAGAAAAAAGAACTAACTCACCAAGGACTAGGTAACTGTTTAACACTTAAAGCTGTATTTCAAACTAAATGCTTTTGCCTTCTCTCAAAAATAATACTGTTGTACTAAATATCCTTGAACCCTTTAGTAACACAAGGCTCACATTGCAACAGTTAAGTCCTTTTCAGCTTAAGGAGGAGGATCCATATCATCTCTTTGATAATCGTGTATTTGTAGTTGAAGAAACATTCCCTGGCTGATGTAATGCAGTGTAATTGATGATAATCCATTCCCATAATTTATTTTACACTTGCCTATTATTTTTAGCCAAAATAATGTGAAGTCATCATGAAATGGCCAAAGGAGCTTGCAAATGTGCAAATGTGACTATTATCTGAAAGCTAAAATTATGATGAACTACTTGTACAGCATTTAGATTCAGATTCATCCCTCTTGACTTTAGACACTTCAGTAAGGCACTCAGGTCAGGATCCTAGTGACTCTAGGCTTCTTTCTCTTTTAATCACTGGGGAAAAAAAAATATGGGTACTTGAATCTCATGTAGGCTTACCTGCACTTTAGAGCTGGTGGCTACCTTTTTATCCTACCACTTGTTCAGGGATTCAAAACTCACTACTCTTCTAGCTTTGATGTCTCATCTGCCTAGTGTTAGATGGGGTGAATTCAAACCATATTTAAAGAACACGTGTGAACGCAGGGGGAAAAAAAAGAAAGCTGACTCACGGCCTTTCTTTGCCTCCTGTAACGATCAAACCGTCCCTCAGTGTGGTGTACATTGTGAAAACGGGTCCATTGTGAGCTTTGGCCACAATTCGTATCAACACATGGTCTTTCCAAACGCAGACATCTCCACTGATAGTACCTGTAAATGTCAAGTTATTCTGAAAAGGGGAAAAACATACTCATCATCTGGTTCTGAGAAAGGCAGGAAGAAAAAACATTCAGAAACAAAGATTGTCACCATTTGCATTTAGGGTAGATTGCTTGGATTTGCGGCAATAGAAGAGCAAACTGTGGAAAGGGCAATAAGAACCTGTAGGGACAAAACAACGAGCTACATACTTCCTTGTATGAAATAAACTCTGCACTGTGAGAGGAAATGCAATGACTTCAGTTTCAGCCATAGGGCTATCTACGTTTCACAGAATCACAGAATCTCCAGGGTAGGAAGGGACCTCAAAAGATCATCCAATCCAACCCTCCTGCCAGAGCAGGACCACTTAGACTAGGTCACACATGAACTCATCCAGGTGGGTTTTGAATGTCTCCAGAGAAGGAGAATCCACAACCCACCTGGGCAGCCCCTTCCAGTGGTCCCTCACCCTCACAATGAAGAAATTCTTCCTTGTATTTCTTTGGAACTTCTTATGTTCCAGCTTGTACCCATTGCCCCTTGTCCTATCATTGGACATCACTGAGAACAGCCTGGCTTCATCCTGCTGACATCCACCCTTTATGTATTTATAAACATTAATGAGATCACTCCTCAGTCTCGTCCAAGCTAAAGAGCCCCAGCTCCCTCAGCCGTTCATCAGAAGGGAGATGCTCCACTACCTTCATCATCTCTGTGACCCTGCGCTGAGCTCTCTCCAGCAGCTCCCTGTCCTTCTTGAACTGAGGGGCCCAGAACTGGATACAATATTCCAGATGGAGTCTCACGAGGCTAGAGCAGGATGGGAGGAGAACCTCTCTTACTTACTAACCACAGCCCTTCTAATACACCCCAGGATGCCGTTGGCCTTCTTGGCCACAAGGGCACATTGCTGGCTCATGCTCATCCTGCTGCTCACCAGCACCCCTGGGTCTCTTCCCCTACACTAATCTCTAACAATTCATTCCCCAACCTGTACTGGTACATGGGGTGATTCTTTCCCAGATGCAACACTCTACACTTGCCCTCGTTGAATTTCATTAGATTTCTCCCCACCAAATCCTTCAGCCTGTCCAGGTCTCATTGAATGGCAGCACAGCCTTCTGGTGTGTCAGCCACTCCTCCCAGTTTAGTATCATCAGGAAACTTGCTGACAGTGCCTCTGTTCCCTCATCAAGATCATTAATGAATAGATTGGGGCACGTCCCCTGAGGAACGCCACTAGACACAGGCCTCCAACTAGACTCTGACCCACTGATCACAACTCTTTGCTGCCTTCCCTTCAACCAGTTAACAATCCACCTTACTACCCGATCATCCATCCCACACTGTCTCAGTTTTGCTGTGAGCATGCTGTGGGAGACAGTGTCAAATGCTTTACTAAAATTGAGATAAACCACATCCTCTGCACTACCACTTGGTTACATCTTCATAAAAGGCTATCATGGTGGTCAAACATGACTTCCCTTTGGTAAAGCCATGTGGACTGCTCCCAGTGACCTTCTTGTCTTTTAAATGCCTGGACACAGCACCCAGGATAAGTTGTTCCAGCACCTTTCCAGGGATGGAGGTGAGACTGATCATTCTGTAGTTATCCAACTCCTCCTTCTTGCCCCTTTTTTAAGACTGGAGTGACAGTTGCTTTTCTCCAGTCCTCAGGCACTTCTGTTCTCCACAACTTACTGAAGATTATGGAAAGTGGTCTAGCAATGACTTCACCAGCTCCCTCACACCTGCAGGTGCATTCCATCAGGGCCCATGGATTTGTGCACGTCCAGACTGCTCAACTGATCTTTTACCCAGTCTTCATCAACGAAACAAAACTCCTCTAACCTGACTTTCTCTGGAGGCTGGGTCTCCTGAAGACAGTCTCTAGCAGTATAGACAGATGCAAAGAAGGCATTCAGTAACTCTGCCTTCTCAGTATCCTCTGTCACCAGGGCACCTACCTCATTCAACAGTAGGCCTACATTGCCTCTAGCATTAGTTTTATCTACAATGTATTTGAAGAAGCCCTTCTTTCTGTCCTTGACCTCCCTTGCAAGGCACAATTCCAATGAGGCTTTAGCTTTCCTAGATGCCTCACTACATCCTCTGACAAGTCTTTTATTCATCCCAAGTGGCCATCCCTTCCATGATCCATAGACTCTTCTTCCACTTCAATTTGCCCAACAGTTCCATGCAGGTCTCACTCTTCCTTGATTTCTTACCCATTGGGATGCTCTGATCTTGAGCCTGGTAAAAGTGATCTTTGAATAGAGACCTATCAGATGTAAAAACTGTGGTAAAAAAAACCAGAACACCCAGAACTGTTTTGATATTTCACACAAACAGGCAATTATTGTGTCCCTTTGATATGTACATTATGTTTGCAGACATTTTAGTTGCTAGGGGAAGGTATTGACTGGATTACAGTAACCACTGGTTTATGAAGAAAACAGTTGGACTTAACAAAGGACTAAAAGCTGCCTGTTCTTTACTTCTTCGCTACTGTGCTGCTCATACAGAGCAACTCCTGAAATAGCAAATCCGTGGAACTTGGCAACAAGGCCTGCATCTGTCAAAAAAAACCCCAAAGCAAACCAAAACCCTACTGCAGCTCTCTAATAGCCATAGATGTTAATGAATGCCCCAGGACAATGCTGCTCTCTGATCACCCATGAGTAGTAATGCATACAGATTATAATATAGTCATCCCCAGGTGGGCATAAAATTAGCTTCATTCCTACTGTTAAGGTCCTGCAGTCTAGAGTCAGCTTAGCTTCACCTGGATTAAACAATAAGCAGAGTATTATCAGTCCAAAGCACTTCTGCTTGTTTATTTTCAAAACATATAAATCCATCATCTTTTTCTTTTCTGTTCTTAAGAAAGCTGGTAATAGTTCTAAATAGCAGGCAAGTATTAGAAATGCTGAGTTTAACAGAACAAGAGTGAAAAAATATTTGTTTGCATGCATTTTAAAATAGTTTGTTAAGGTACATACCGCTCCAAAAGCTACAGAGAGCATCGTTTGCATCCGGGCATCTTCTATGGAGCTCAGCAGCCCTTTTTTACTGAGAAGAGCTCTTCCAGCCAGTGTCCAGAACCTCACATGTTTTACTCCCACAGAAACAAACTGGGTATCTGAATCTGGCCTGAACTCTGCTACAAATATGCGCTGGTTATGACCAGCTCGGCTGGCAATTTTGGCACCTGGCAGAAAGAAAACAGAGATTTTGAATTTGCTGAGAAAAAATACACATTTATGATTAAAAAAATAAAATTACAGAGAATGACAAGTCACTCAAGACTACACAGGTCAGGAAGAATAGCACAAACTGCTCTTAAGTTAAAACTAAATCAAGATACCAACTTTTTTAAAAGTGATTTAACAGGATCGAGTAGCAAAGTGTAATATCAAATGAAACTGCCATCTTCTTATAATTCTGTGTTTCCTCAGGAATTTCCTTCTTTCTGCAGAAAATGCAGAAACTGACTTTGTTACACATGGCCTTAGAATTAAAAGTACTGCTTTTCCAGTCTCTTCAGATGTGTTAAAATCAGACATTTTGACTCACATGAAGATTCCTTGATCTGGATCCCTAGCTGCCTTGTTGAATCTGTATCAACTCTTAATAAGCACAGGCACATTCTGACTGAAACATAAGTGAAGTGCTGTATGAGCCTTAATCACACATCCTTCCTACTGTCTAAGATTGTATAAATATCCATTTGACATTGTGATCAGCTCTACAGGACCTAGCAGACAAGTTGTGAAGGATGATTTTTTAACTTGATAGCTATCTTTACACTCCTGAGAGATACTAGTTGATCAATGGAAAACTCTAAACAGAGACAAAATAAATCACTAAGACTAGAGAATCAGTTTCATAATCTGGGCATGGATTTGCTTGACATACAGAAAGGATATAAGGAAAGGAGCTGACCAAATTGCTTTAGTTTTATTACAGAATCCTAAGTATCGAAGGGACCTCGTAAGATCATTTAGTCTAACCCCGTCTGCCAGAGAAAGACCACCTAAATTCTGGATCCAGATCAAAGCCAATCTGAAAACATGTCGTAGTACATGTAGGAGCTGTACTGGCATCACATTTCTGCCATTTGTAATTTTGGGGCAATAATTTTAGGAGCATAACCACTTAGTCAGTAACCAGACTTTAGAGAAGAATAAAAAATTTCTTCAGGAAGCAAAAAAGATTTTTAAAAAGTTTTTATCAAGCAGCAAAGAAATGACTCAAAGTTCTTTAAACTTCTTTAAGTTTATGTCATGGTTTAGCAAGGAGTTGCTTTTGCTTAGTAACAGGGGGAGCGGGTTGCAGTGAAGACCCGGTAAAAGTTTTTTAGACTCTCCCCCGACTCCTGGGTTCAGACCCACCCCCCAGCCTGGCTGGGCCAATCTGGCGCCTCTGCGATCACTATTTAGGGATGGGAATTTGAGGTGCCAGGCAGGAGGTGTAAGAGTGGTACAAGATGGAGGCGACCATGCGGACCCCACAGTCGGAGAAGGAGGAAGGATGGAGCATCAGACCAGAGACCCCTCTGCAAGCCGTGGTGAGAGTGCAGCCGGTACCCCTGCAACCTATGGATCAGCAGCAGCAACTTCATGTGAGTGTGCCCGGACGGGCCAGAGACTGTGTGGGGGAGGCGGTCATGGCACAGGACATGCTGGAGAGCCTGTGCACCGCAGAGCAGCCCCACACGAGAGGCAGAGAGGAGCAGCAACTTTTGGGACAAATGAGCATCGGTGCAGCCCGTGCAGGGCTTTGGGACAAATGTGCGTCGGTGCAGCCCGTGCAGGGCTGCCATGTGTGTGTGGTACCTCACGGACTTGCAAGGAGGACTGGTGCGGAACCCACTTGCCCTGAGGTGAGACAAACGGCAGAAGCCACCAGGAACGGACTGACTGAAACCCCCACTCCCTGCCCCCCTGGGCCGTTCAGGGGGGACGGAGGTATAAAACACCGGGATCAGGGCTCTGAGCCCGGGAAGAGGAGAGGGGTGGGGAGCAGGTGGTCTTAAAGGGCTGGTCGGACTCTTCATCTCTGTACCATTCTGTGTTGTTTTGTTTTGGTTCTGGTTTTTGGGGTTTTATGTTTTAGTTGGTATTAAATTGTTTTTTTCTGTTTTTCTTCCCCAAGCCGAGTAGCCTGGTCTGTTTTGTCCTGCACCTTAAGTGGCAATTAAGCCCTCCCTACCCTGTAGCAATCCTTAAGTCTTCGGTACTTGAGGCTAATCGTGGTCTTTTGTTCCCTGACGGGCCTAAACCACGACAGTTTACTTCTTAAGTAACTTCTAACTGAAATTAGTGAACTATCTTGATCTTTACACAGCAGTTCCCACAGAGATTTAGCAGTTACATATTTTACCTTCTCCCATACAGAACAAAGTACACAACATTTACTGTAATAATTTTCAATCTGTTGATATTTTGATGTTACAATTGCTCTTATTTCAAGCCAAGATACTTCTCACAATATAAACACAGTCCACCAAAACCAATCACTTCCTTACCTTCCTGCCACTTCCAAATGGTAATGGTATGTTCAGGATCCAGCCCTACAGAAAGCAGCAGTTTGCCAGTGGCACTGAAACTGACTGAGCAAACGCCCTTTGAGTGGTAGCACCGCAGCACCGACAGTGTCTGTTTGTTCATTGCATCCCACACATGAATAGAAGGAGCTGTAGCTACACAAATGTAAAAACATAGAATCACTATACAGTTTGAAAATGTCTCATTAACCGCCTCAGCCTCAATAAGCAATTCATATTTTCTTTGTAAGACAAAGAAATTGTTCTCCTCAGATAGAAAAAGCAAATAGGAAAAAAAGAGATTTTGGCCTCCTTTTGGAAACCAATTTATGGCAAATGGGATCATTAAGTAAGACTGGACTCCCAAAGTAGAGCAGAAGCTCTGAAAGCAAGCCATCTTCTATTTTTCTCCAAGTAAAACTTAGCTCAGCATATTAACTCAAAAATCTTCATAAATATTGAGTCATCTAGAATTTAATGTCTACATGGAGCTTTGGACAACCAATAACTACAGAGAAATTAGTATACAGTGCAAGGCCAAAATCCCCCTTTTCTCCAAAATGACCATCTGTCTGAAACGTCTTCCTTGAGAGAGCATCAGCTAAATCATCTGCTTGCTCACTGATGTAGAAGAACTAGGGTACTTCATTTAGGTTGCATTGTTTAGACTGCAAGCTCTTTGCAGTAAGAACCATCCTTCCATGCTACTCCTGTATGTGATTATTTCCATTACGATGACAGCTAGCTTTTTTACCAAATGCAATGCCTTCTCCAAAGATCTTGCAATGCACGTACAGCATGCAATCTCTGAATAGCATCTAGGGCATTTCCAGGACAGTAAGATTCTATCTCAAACTTCTTTACTTCTGATCTCTAGTAAATCTGACTGCAGAGCCTGGAGGTTACTGGTTATTGTCGTAGACTCAGATTCACATGAACTAAATTCTATTTCAACTCCATGGTTTGTGTTTCTAATCAGTTAGATCTAGTCCCTCAAAGGCACATCCATGATGGGAAACAGCAGGCACAGAAACCTAGGTAGTATTTTAAATAACATGCAGCTAAGTTTTTTAAGCTTTCCACATCTGTTCTACACCTATCTTTAGCAATATCTTCCTAATTTCTTCTTTCTCCCATTGGAATTTTTTCTCATGGCACCACAATGCTGTTATCATCCCCTTTTGAGAGATACCGTAGCATAGCATAGTACATGTCAGTAAAACAGGGCAGGAGGCAGCAACAACTGGTACATCTCAAATTTATTAGCAAACTATTGCCTTATGGAAAGCTGAGGGAAGAGTAAAGCTTTATTATGGTACTGAACTGTTTTTTCCCTCATTAGCATTCTTCTTGGTAAAACTTTGTATTGCACTTGGCCTGTGCACCACCCCTATAACCTTTGCCAGCATTTTTCTTTGGGGTGGCAGACAGTTTTTATTAAGAAGAAATGTCAAAGTCTTTTAGAGCAAGACTCTCTGGACAGAGAACATGGACTCCAGTCCTGCTGCTTGATAGTGTTCTTCTAAAAGCCTCTGTCCTGACATTGCATGCTGCTTGTGGATTACTCCAACTTCTCAACATCTGCTCTGGCAGGAAAGGTTTTCTAAGGTGGCATCTCCTTCTGGGAGAAGTCAGATAAATCTACCATAGGCTGGCAGGACAAAAAGTATCTTCAGTAAAAGGAAGCAAATCTATACTAAGTCATTATGAAATTTAATTTGTCATCCCAGCCCATTACAAATATTAGTGCTACCAAAACCTCTGCATCACTGCAGACAACAGAAAACTGGAACTGCAGAAGTTGTTGGCAAGAAAGGTGCCAAATAGCCACTGATAAATTTTGAGTGAAACTATGCAACTTTCTAATGAAGGCAGACATCAGCTTGAATTCCAGACTAATGTTTCCATGAAGACAAAAAAGGTAAGAGTGCTGGTTTCAGGCAGTGACAACACGATTTAATAATATACACATGCTCAAACTGAAGTTTTATCAGGAAGAAGGCAAGTGAGAGAGAGGAAAATTTCCAGACATTATATTCAGGACCAGAGATGTTATTTCATGCAAACAAACATATCATCACTGATTCTTTTATACAGTATAAAAGTGTGGGGAAAAGGTACCTATATTCTTCCTTCCATCCTTACAGCAAGTGCAATTTGGCATATTTAAAAGAAGTCAACACACACTAAAAATGCCATTGTACATTTGTTCTTCACAGAACAAACTAGATCCACATGAAAACTATTATGCTTTCTAGATACACACAACCACAACACCTTTGAAGATGTGCCACGAGACAATTATGGCTCAAAGATGGTGATGAATTTTTAAGATTACAGCTGAAAAATCAACATATTAATAAAAACAAGCTCAGTCAGTCAAGACTGTCAATCACCCAAAATGATATAGAAAAAAATAAAATTACATCATAACAAGCATTTTGGATCAGTGGTAATAACTGTGCGACAATCATACATCAATGTGAAAAGTGATTGTTTTTTTTCACTCAGTCACCTAGGCCTCCTCAATGGAATTTACTTTAGAAATGTGTATTTAAAATTATACTCAATTGAGTGTCAAAGCCCCAATACGTCTGTAAGACCTACAAACATACATAGGAATGCCACATTAGTAGTATCTCTTAGAACTCACTAACCACAGGAGAGGAAGAAGGGAACAGGTAACAACAAAAGTGGGTTTAACTGTGTTCTTCCTATATTTACAATGTGCTGAGCTGTTGTGGTTTATATTCAGTGCTGACAGTAAGATGACCGATACCAAGTTTTAATAAACTAAAACTTAATTCACTTATTGCTCTATAAAGTTGTAGATGGTTGCTAGATAGGCTGGCTATACCTGAAGATGTTAAAATTTTATTTCCCTTACCTGACATATCTGCTGAGTCTCCTGTAATGGAAAAGCAGCAGAAAAATAATTAGACCAGAAGTAAGATAAGTGCTAAAGAAAATATATGCCATATTTAGCATCATTTCTTAACACACACCTTGATGTTGTCTCTTTGCATTGCAGCAGCACAAATACTGCTTTTAGTGTTAAAGATGAACAATTACTGATAAAAACCAGTCACAACAGAAATAAAAATGGATAGAATGAATGTAATTTCCATTCTGAGTTACAGCACAAAAATCTAGTTTTGGTGTATGTCAGGTTGGTCTCTGTCATACTAAACCAAAAACATATTTTTCATGTTACTCATATTTTAACAAATTAAGAGAAAAAAAACCTGATGAGCGCTATTCTACTAAGTAGTAATGCTTGAGTCTGAGTTTGACAAGTGGCAAACACAACAAATGGTATTCTATAGGAGCATTAAGAAATCAGGATTATAAAGGTTCAAGTACTAGGAAGTATTACTTAGACTGCATAACAGCACTACAGTTTAAAAGCACTTGAAGTACTGCTTCTGTAAATCTTTTGAAGAATTAAATTGCGATGGTGAAGCTACGTTTGTGCCAGTCACATCAGTAGAAAAAGAAGCAGCAGTTAAGTATGTTCTTCATGGATTATGTACTCCTTAACACCTGTTCAAAATCTAAAAATAAGTGTTGCTTGAAAAAATAAGTGTTGCTTGAGTATATTTTGCTTGCAGCTCATTTTTCAAATTTAATTATCTCCTTAAAAATGTTTTTTACTTTTATTTTTGTCATCGGTTCCTGATTTGTATTCCTTAATCCACAGGAGAAAACAGTTAAAATTACTCTACTGCTAGTTGATGTAATAATGATTATGAAATAAAAAAACACTAAGAAAATCCATGAGAACAATTTTTCACATTATGCCTACATTCTTCTTGTATATTCTATCACATTTGGAAAGGCAAATGGGGACAGATTAAGAAATACGCTGAAAAAGCAAATTCCCACAGACAGTAAATGGTCTGTAATTCCTGCAAATGTTCTTTGAAATCAAAGCACGGGTAGAAATTTTCTAATATGTTTTTCCATTTACATTATTTCCATTGGTGATTTTTTAAAATTGATGTGAGGCAGGACACTCATCAAGAAGTGAAGCTATTTTAGCTAAGTGGTTACTACTATCAATGAGTCAATTTTAATGAGACGTGCACCTAAAAATTTAAAAGAAAGAGTGGTAAGCAGGTAATAAACTCCGAAAAACTGAACATATTTAGATGAAACATCTAAAACAAACCCACAGGACAAAATCCCAACTATTTTGGCTAAAATAAACTAAGGAGTTTTGTTTGCATTCAATGCATTCAGGAGAATTACTTGGTTTTGAATCTGCTGAGAAACAACTGAAGGTACAAAAACTGCAACTGGGTTGGCAGGACAACAAAATTACACTGTTCAGCAAAATTTAGACACAGCAGTATTAGTGCAGTTATGCAGATGCATAGGGGTTTTTTTTCTTGGTGGTTTTTTGGTTGGTTGGTTGTTTTTTAAACCTAGTTAGTTCATAGATCAATTTTAATGTTACTACGAAACACATATTTTGCCCCTAAACCTAAATTTATCTATAAAGAAACACCATTAGTATTTTGGTTCTACCTAGCATGTTACCTAGCTATGTATTATCAAAACACTAAGTACATATTATAAATCTGCCTGATGAGCTAAAACCTACATGAAGTAACATCTATTTTAAGAATTCTGGGTTTAGTCTGTACAGAAATGAAGGATAACTCAATTAAGCTTCTTTAAATGAGCTAGGGCTCTGCAAGATCTAACACAAGCTGATAATGAAATAAAATCAGACTAATTTCAAGGGGCTTAAGAATTCTAAAAAAATATTTTTGATAACACTCCAAACAAGAGATAAGCTTACTCATCTTTCATGCCTCAATAATTTTTGTTCAACTTTATTAAATTACACTCAAAGAAACATATAAAGAGGACAGGTAACTGAGTAACACTCATACAAACGGAGATAGCATAATCAAATATTTTTGTGATTTATCATGAACTCACAAGGCCCTAATTGCATGCTCTTATGTTAATTTCTGTTTAGAATACAAACATACCTACTTGGCCAGTTGCCACTATGTTCGTAAACTTGGGGTGCTGATTTACAGTGAGGCACAAAATATCATCATTGTGTTCCTGGTAAAAAGACTGAGAGCCTAAAAAAAAATTAAATGTCAAACTTTAATTACAACATTTATACACAGATAGACAGGGTTAATGTTTGAATTTTACAGTATTTGTTAGAAAACAGCACTGTGGTGAAGCTGCAGTCTGGAGCTTAAAACCAGGAAACAGAAACTCCTGATTCGTTACCTTGATTTTAACACACAGTCAACAACTCCAAACTTTTCCCTACAATAACATAATTCTCTACATCAAGTTGTTTAAATGTCACAGAACCAAATGGCATCGTGTTATAAGTTACCTAAATTAAACTGGTTATTGGGAATGAATGTATGTGATAAAGGGGACTGAAAACTAAATCAAATAAAAATTATTAACTTAGTCTTAGAAATAACATTAACCAACTGCAGTAACCCCATTGTTCAGCTGGTTTTGTTTCTGAGATCATTTTAACAAGCAAATGTCAGAAAGCTCATGACAAAATCGTCAAATATTTCCTTACTTTAAAATTTAGGAAAAAACAAAATATCTCAATATATTTAGTTTGCTTTTGCAGCTATTTTGAATCATTTCTACAGATGGAATTTCCAGCAACAATAATATTATTTTTCCCCACACAATTTATATGTATTTAAAGCATACCAGTTGCTGCATAAACTTTAACTCCATGTGTGTGAAGACACATTTTCCTCAAGTGAGTTTTCTCCTACCTGTTGCCACATTATACAAGATTCCAATAGATGCAGTATGATATATTACATCAGCACCATCATTCAAATAGTGCACATTGTTTCTGCAGTCCTTGCCTCGATATCCAAATACCAGCTCCAAAATTAGGTCCTAAAAAAGACATTCACATCTATTATATACTCAAAAACTTAAAGAAATTATGAACTTTCCAATCTTTTCCAGAATTTTGTTTTTAATTATGTCCTTACACAGTAAAGAAAAAAGAGTTTAGCAATGTCTCAAATCAACAGAAACTGAGACCCTGCCTCCCCTGCCAGCTTACATTGCTGCTCCTTCTTGTTGTATATGCTCATGTCATCCTACCATCTCTGTTTGATGGATGTTGTAGCATATTTATATGTGTACACACACAGAAATATATACATATATATACAGAAAGACATACACATGCATATAAATGAATAAACCATAGTGAGTCAAAAGGAACACAGCTCTTTTGATGCAGTAGATACTACAAAACAAAGAATGACATTGTCTCGCAAATGAATTACTACTCACAATTTAAAAAGTTGAATTACAGTCTAAAACTTCTACAATACTGATGAAAAAAGGGCTATTTATTATGCTACACCAAACATTTTGTTTCATATCCCAGAAAATATTTCTGTTTATATGAAAAAATGCATTTTCCAAAGTTAGATGAAGTTTCAACTTCAGACTAATCAAAAGTGAGTATATGTTTTCATTAGCCATTTAATGAAAAAAATAACACAGGTGCCCGAGCTAAAGACATAATTAATAATTTTTAAAAATTATTTTTTAAAGCTGTTAACAACAATAAGTACCCATTAATAATCTAGTTATCTAAACAGATTATAGAATCACAGAATGGTAGAGGCTGGAAGGGACCTCTAAATATCATTTAGTCCAATCCTACTGCTAAAGCAGGTCCACCTAGATCAGGTCACACAGGAACACATCCAGGCGGGTTTTAAAAAACTCCAGAGGAGACTCCACACCCTCCCTGGGCAGCCAGTGCCAGGGCTCTATCATCCTTAAAGAAAATATTCTTTACTCTGAGTGGAACTTTTTGTGTTCCAGCTTTTGTCCATTACTCCTTGTCCTATCACTGGATACTACAGAAAGAAGTGCTGCCCCCATACCATAGAACCCCAGTATAGAAATTGCAGAGAGCTGGCTGGGAAGGGCTCTGGCACTGGTCAGTGGGTGGTGAACAACTGCATTGGGGTTTTATTCTTGGAGGTTTTTTTTGTTGTTTGTTTGAGATTTTTTTCCCTTGGGTCTGATTTTTCTCTCTGTTATATTATTTTTCGTGACACTTGAAATTATTATTATACAGTAGTACTTCAGTTAGATTTTATATCATTTTAGTTAGCAAACTGTTCTTATCTCAACCCATGACTTTTACTTTTGCCTTTGCCATTCTTTTCCCTATCCTACTGTTGGGGGCAGCGGGGTGATTGAGCGGCTATGTGACGCTTAGTTGCTGGCTGGATTAAACCACAAGAAGACTTAACTGCTTTCCACAGTGCATTAAAAAATTCTTAGTAAAAATAAAACCTAAGATGTTCTCCATTTTGTTTGCAAGAAGAAGTAGTATCAGGCATTTGGGGATTTACAAAAAATAATTATTTCCCACTTTTTTTTACTATTTACTCAGTATTTAGTATTTTCCTCTTTGATGCATTTAAAATGAAGCAATCAGAGTGTCCACAAAGGCATCAATTTCTGGCAAAAAAAAAAAAAAAATAGTCCTGAAAGGGGAGGAAGAGGAAAACAAGATCAATGTATTTCTTACCTCTATAGGTCTCTTTTTTTTCCCAACATTATTTGTCTGAAGTTTCTCCGGCTGTGGCAATGCCCTACTAACTGGTGGTCTGAAATAAAGAACTGTGAATAAGAGAAGGCTGTCCGTCACCCATTCCATACTAACATAGTACCTTCCAACTTGATACTGCATATGGCAAACGTACAGCCCTGAACTACTTAACTGACATTTGTATTCATCTTTAGAAGAAGTAATTGTCAAAGGAAATAAATCAACACTCTACTTTTGTTTGACATGCTATGTTTTCTGCAACACAAGGTTAATTTAAAAGCTTGTTTTACAATGAATGACAATGATACAATACTCTTAGCTTTTAGATGTTATATTCTGAAGGTAATTCTATCTCTCTGTATCAATTTTTATTGGATAAACTTTAAAGGCTTACCTGATTAATCTAAATACTTGAGATAATAACTCTTGTTCTCACATGCCCTCAGCAGACCCCTAACTTTTTCTGGTTTTGCAATAGTTTGTAAAGAACTCCAAGTACACCTGTCTACTCACTCTTCCATCCACAGAAACAAGTTACTGATCTGTGCTTATTTGGAAGTTGACCATTCACCATGCAAATGCATGAGTATCAGTCATAACTTACATTCCACTGCTCTGAATAGCTCAGATATATTTAAGAAAACTCAACTAGATATATTTGATAAATATCTGTAATATACCTTTATGTTCAACTGTTCATATACAAAGAAATAGACACAGTAATAAGTTTTAGTCATCAAAATTATGCAATTATTTATAGTAATTTGCAGGAGCATTGTTACTGATTCTATTTATATACAAAATATGTGGCCACAAAAAGAAACCTGTGAGTTTCCCCCCTCAATAGGAAGAATTAATTTAAAAATAAATTCTACATATAGATTCAATGAAATCCAGATGATTTAATTCACCAGGCAGTGTGACAAACTCATATCACACATACCGCAACAGGTCAGGTCTCTTTCACATTCCCTTTTTAGCATTAAGTCCTTCAAATTCCATCATTGCTCTTGAATGATAACAGTGAAGCAAAATAATCTTCATGTCTTTTCTAAGAACAGCACACTACAATTTGATTGCACACAGTATATTTTGAACTGCATTTGATAAGTATTTTTTTCAGTTATTCCAACAAAATATAATTTTCTGAGCTTTATGCCTCCATTTCCCCTCTTAATTTTAGTAAAATATCATGTCACATCACCAATCAAAAAAAATTGTACATATTATAATACAAATTATACTGCAACTATAAACTGTATTCTGAGATATTTCAGTTACTTTCTCTATACCTAGAAACCTGTAAAGTACCTATGGGGGAAAAAAAAAGTACAAAAGAAAAACAGATGATGAAAAATTTCTGACTGGTAAAGTCACTCAGATGCCTGGATCAGCTAAACATGATCAAGTTTTTAAAAAACTTGCCGTTATGTTAGTTAGGGCCAGAGGGAAGTATTTCTATAACACTTAATTCTGCATCATAAATCCAGATTTTATGAAATGTAAAGTATTGACAGAAGAAAATCCAAATCCAGATGTAACGAGTAATACTGCTGCTTTACATCGGGTAGTTAATACAAGGAGCCTTTTCATGGGGAGTGAACATGAGCCGTATTAAACAAATTTTTAGCACAGCAAAGTATGAAACAACAAAAAGCAAAGCAAGCATGGTCTGAGCTGCCCTCATCATCTATAGAAGCCTGTTGGCCAGTACAGGAAGCACAAAATACATTTGACTTCTGTCAATCCTAACATCAAACTTCATAACTGCTCTTGAATCACTACTGACTTTCACCCTACCAAATTCCCACCTTCCCCAGCTGCTTTCCAGGTCCTTTCTTCTGTCTTATCAATATTTACTCCTAGCCTCCTCTGATCTAACCTATCATATTACAACAACAGTATGAATTAAATTCTCCCTTTTTAATTTAAAACAATAAAGACGCTACACTTATTTAGAAGTTTCCAAATTATCAACAGAAAACAACACTTCCAATAGGTCACAATGTTTAACATATTAAACATATATATAGGGAGGTCACCTAAAGTTTAGTGGAGGAAAAAGTCTTTGATCATATTTGTTCCCCACTTGCACAGCACATGAGCAATTTCAGTTACAAATACACTGATCAAGAAGTAACAGGTATCTCCCAGTGCCACAGCAGCCTTGCCCTACTGAAACAGAAACAAATGCAATCAAGTAAAATCACTGAAATGAATAAAAATTTAAAGGCACAGATTCTGTTTGGGGAACAGGCTTTTGGAATGCATTTCAGTGATTTCTCTGCTGCTTGGATCTAGAATGTGGTATTTTTATAACATTTACTGTCTGGTAACCCCTTGTGATAGAATTAGAGAAAGGATAAGACTATTTCACATTAGACAACTGCTTGAAAAGACCATCTCAAAGACTGTATGGAGAAACAGATACAGATATAGGTTGATATCCATCTTTACCCAAACAATAGAGAACATTTACCTTTGTACATTACCATGCCAAAGAATAAAGTGAATGTACATCCATCAATAAAACCTGACTTGACAAATTATACTCAGCTATATTATCTCACAGATCACCTAAACAATTTATACAGGTATTCATCTATGCAAAAGTAACTCTATATCGATTCAGAACAGTGGAACTGCAATGCAAACTACAAGCACATATGGATTTCTTTTTCCCCAATGAAGTTTCAAGATGGTAACTTATGCACATACAGACACATTTTCTGAGGGTTTTTTTAGAACTCTGAAAGCTGAAGATACTTTAAATTTGCTATTTAATGTGCAGGAAAGTGACTAACAGCATATATCACACACAGTGGTCATATACCTGCATGTATATGTGGCTGCATGCTCAAAAATTGTGTGCAAAAGATGGGAACAAGAGCATGAGTGTCATTTTGGGGTGAATGTACACATGGATGAGGTAATTTTGAACATGCAGAAGGCAAGGTCAAGCCATCTATCATAGAAGAAATAAAACATCTAAATATTGCACTACATTTTCAACTTTTCCTTTCCCTTTATCATGGTTTTAGACATCGCTTGATATTATTGATATTGCTACCCATGCTGTCTTGTATGATGCCATATTTCACTCCCTCTTTTCATTACTGATACTGAGCTTCCAAAGTTATTAACAGAACAAGGGATGGTCTTCTGTGGTCAATATAAACTGCCATCAATTCTTTAAATTCCAAGGTAACTTATGACAATGCCAATTACAATGTCTATTTCTGTTTCAAAAGTACAAGTGATAGTTTGTGCATGATTTCATAGAGCAAATCACAGCTGCTGGTATAAAAGTCCCTCCCTGTGAGTGTCACCTAGCAGCATCTCCTACTTTGGGTAGGACTTGCTGAGAACTTCCCAGCTGGTTTTGCACTGGCCTTCAGCATGAAGTGGTGTCATGGTTTAGCAAGGAGTTGCTTTTGCTTAGTAACAGGGGGAGCGGGTTGCAGTGAAGACCCAGTAAAAGTTTTTTAGACTCTCCCCCGACTCCTGGGTTCAGACCCACCCCCCGGCCTGGCTGGGCCAATCTGGCGCCTCTGCGATCACTATTTAGGGACAGGAATTTGAGGTGCCAGGCAGGAGGTGTAAGAGTGGTA
>WBNH01005761.1:150950-176467 GCA_013401255.1 Urocolius indicus
TTCTGTTTTTTTCTTCCCCAAGCCGAGTAGCCTGGTCTGTTTTGTCCTGCACCTTAAGCGGCAATTAGGCTCTCCCTGCCCTTTAGCAATCCTTGAGTCTTCGGTACTTGAGGCTAATCGTGGTCTTTTGTTCCCTGATGGGCAGAAACCACGACAAGTGGCAGTCACTGCCCTCTGCAAAAGGTGTTGGAAAGAATGAAGTAGAGAATTAATTTTTAAAGGAGGGAGGCATTATTTTCATTTACTCTCGGTAAGATTTTCAGTCTCTTCTGAAATTTTAGAGCTCTGTTTTCCTTTAGAAAATAATGAAATTTGATGGTATTCAAATAAATATCTAGCTTATTGTATGAAACAGAGCTACCATGAATACATACAAACTTGAAACTTGTAATACAGCATTACTCTGAAGAGCACGGTATAGCACCCAACATGACAGATGGCTTTTTAAAGAAAACAGAAGATGACACTAAAATACAGACTAGATAGCAAAATAAAAGCATTACCTGGAACCTCTTTTCAGCAGCAGGTAGAAAAGAGAAAAGTATTACTTATACAAGTTTAACGGAAAGCTGGGCATCAATGAATTGTTCACAGAAATAACTATTATTGACTTTCTGGTTTGTTTACTTTTTTTTACAACAAGGGGATCATAACTGCACAGGTTATGTAAATCTATTCTTTGTACGGTGAACTCCTATTCACTTGAATGGGAATTATGAACATATGTTAACATGAGAATATGATTCTTAGGAATGATTCCTACTGTAAACAGAAAAAGAAAACAGAAGCAGACCAAAAAGCCTCTGAAATACATTGAGTACTCAAAGAGTTGGCAAACATAACAGAATTACTCAAAACAAAAGTTTTGCAGGTTTAACTTCCCAAAATAAGCTGATGGAGAGAACAGTCAACTGACAATTAAAGGCAAATGTCCAAGTTCACCCATAAAAATACATTCAGCTATATGCCCATGTCTCATTTTCTTTCAAATGGTGAATTGCTTAGACAAGATTGTTACCAAATAAAAAAAGTCTAGAAAAAGTGGGGAAAATCATCTTTGTCCTGAAGGAAAAAAATAAAGACAGAGCTGCCTAGAAGTATGAGTTGATGCAACTCATACCAAGCTGAAGTGTTAACCATTAAAAAAATTATTAAAACACCAGTGTCCACTGCTCCCAGTAAAACTGCTGTTGTGAAGGGATAAACAATTTTTTTTTCCAAACTTCTGCTATTGCAAGGAAAAAAACTTGTTTATGAGTCAAACTAGAAAACTGAGAACAGGACACCAATTCTGTTGGAGAATCAAAACATACTCTGGTTCAGACTCATGTTCTGGGAATTACATTTACACTGGAAGAAAATGATTATGTTACACCAAAAGCAGAATCCCATGTTCCATACTTCGCAGAGCAGAGAAGTTTCTTGTCTGCCAAGATTGCAGTGTTCTGCAGCCTCATTTGCTTAGTCTCCCTTTCTGACCCTATGGATTCTTTCATTCCTTTCTGTAGAGTATTAGCAAAAATGAGTGATATTGTTTTAATCTACTTGGTGATGCCTATTTGAATTTTTGATAGAATAAGTTTCCGAAAACTCCAATTTCTTATGTCTTCCTACTACTTACAAGAAAAAAAAATCTGAGATCAACGTAACCTTTCTAATACTATTAGAATCAAAGTAATTTTAGTGAATCAATTTCTGGTAGCCAGTTGAGTAACTTACGACTCTAAATCCAGGCCATCATCTCAGACTACAACTCATGGTTCACGGCCTAAGGATTTGTTGTGCTACAAATTTAAGAGTGTGGTTTTGAGTTTGCATATATTCTAAATCGAGTACATGTAAAAATTCTTTACCTGTTGCAGGCAACTAAGCCAGCAACTCTGCATGTCATATGAATGCTATGTGGATCTAGCAGCTCGTGTCCTCAAGCAGTACAAGTGCATTGGTAAAATGCTGCAGCTAAGTCAATAATGCTTCTCCTGTCCCCAAACTTTTATCAGCTCCAACACAGTGCGTGCTGGTGTTGCAATACTGCTCATACAGCCACTTTGGGCATCTCTGCAATGTGCTCCTTGCACTTTTTATTCTATGTTTGACCTCTATACAACTACTGTGGTATAGCCTTACCGGAAGTCCAAAAACAGTTAGGCAAGCTCTCTGACTATAGCTACTTAAGCTATTCCTTAGCCACTCCTAAAGTACTGAGGAATAGAGGATGAGATTTGATCACCTACTCCCAAATATTCTATTTAGCATCCACTCACATCTACCCAGGTGGAGAACTGGGCTTACTTTTTGTCCCTTATCCTTTTCTATCCATTATCATGACACTATTTCATAGTAAAGAGTTAAAGCTTTCATTTCTATTTCAAAGCATAACTACTTTCCTAAGCAGCTTAAGTTATTAAAATGCATTTGATCCTGGACTTCGTGTAAATGAACTTACCTCACTATCCCTTGCCTTCATAGGAAGCAAAAGGAAACAGAAATAAAAATGAAATAGAAAATATGTATGAAAGTAGACTTACTAAAACACTTACCAATCTTACACAACATTAACTTCAGCGAAAGTTAAATGCATGCAGTAACCATATTCTGATTTTGTTCTCCACAGTAACTTTTCTTTCAAGTTTTAGTCCCCTAAACTTTTAAATAATACAGGTAATGGAATTCTTTCATGAAGTTTTATGCATTCTGAATCAGAATCCAGTTATCTTATTACAAAATCAATTTTCTTCAATGTTTTATTTGGAACAAAAAGCCCCAACTTCTAGAAGCAATTACTGAAAGAAATACAAGAGGCTTGAAATTTCACTAAAAATAAAATCAAATCTTTATCATGGCTTCCATTATTAATAAATATAAATCCAAAAGGTTGATACTATGCACATTATTTCGCTTTTAAAATACATCTAATTAATAAACAGAAAGACCTTTTTAAATGGTCTTGCATTTTAAATGCAAGATGGGGAGATACACAGTCATTCATTCTCTTCTTCAGCATCACCACTTTAAAGATGACATAGAAACTCCCAAAAAAGTCACGCTGCATCTTTCAACAAGAGCATTATAGTTTTGTGCACTTCACTACAGAAAGAAGCATGTACATCATAACAGCATCATAAAGAACTCCTCAGAATCCTGCTGAAAGTTTGCAATCTGCTATTTCTCTACATGTTTACACCTAATTATACTGTATTGCCTTTTCTTCACCTCCTTCTCTCTAATACTAGCATTCCTCAGTTGCCATTGTATTGTGTTATGAATCTCTCTTTCCTTTTCCCTCACATTATATTTCTACTTTGACAACAAACAACTTTCAGTATCCTGTGTTCAGCTGTAGATCCTACAACAAACTATGTTCTAGTAATACATTATTTTTCTTATTTCACATCTACTCTTCCTGCTGATCTTACTCTACTCTGCTCCCTTCCTCCACCCCCTTTCTCCTCTAAAGCATACAACTGTGAACTATGCACCTAACACACATTAATGGAAACTGCAGAACCACTGTGGAGAAAATTTTCAAAGGTAGAAATTATCTGAAGACCGAAGCAATGCAAGAAGCAATTACCACTGAATTCGATTAGTTTGTGGACAAAAACAAAAAATTGAGAGCACTGAGAAATTGTTCAATAAAACAACTGTACACAGGTTCATGTCTGTAATGCCACTGATACCACTCAGTATTTAAGTTACAAAAAGTACACATTACCAAACACCAGCAAATAACTCAATTACTTCAAGAAGTTCCTCCAACATGACATACATATGTTGTTTCTAGTCTTTTGTGCTCTCTGAAAGAGAGATACAAAGACCTCAGACCTTAGGCAGGACTCTTCTTCAGTTATTTGGGCTTTTTTTCCTCCCAAGAAAATATTTCCGCTCTTTTTATATATACCCTTTCAAGTTACACACATATGTCAATATAATTTTGATTTATAATGATGTTTTACTGTTAATCATCTTTCCCAATTCCTTTCTTGGCTACAATTGTAATGTAACAATTACCTTTCATCTAAGGTTGGCTCCTTTTGTTGCAGATGAGGCTTAATTCCAAACATTGGTCTAATGTTTGTCGATAAGGCTTTGATGGTGTAATTAATTTCATTTTCTCTCGTCACATCACTATCATAACCTAACAAAATCAGAGTGAACAATATCAAAACAAAATATCAGAAAAAAAAAAAAAAAAAAAAACAGAAAACAAACTTAGTTTATGCGCGCTTCAAAAATATACTGTACTACAAAAAGAATTATATCAAGTACTACTAGTAATATAAATACACAATGGAAAGAATGTAGCTGGGAATCATGAACATTGTTAATAAATACATTCTGAGAGGAAAAGTCTCTAAAAATATCTTTGTTGAAAATTTATTATTCAAATCTACCGCATTTCTGCTGACCCTACATCACACCTGTTGCTAAGTTCTGGAAGATTTAGTACCAGGCTATTCACAATTTCAGGATCCATCCATTAGGATGTCAGGCACATCGAGATGATATTTACTATGAAAAACATGCCCAAAAATAATGAACAGTGACAGTGCTGTTACTTGCCCTCTTTTTTTTTTTTTTTTAATGCCTTCAAAGATCAATACTACTAAAGTAAACTTTATGGATAGTCCATAACTCCAATTGAAATTAATAGGACCCGAGAAAGAGAAACTTTAGTGGAAAAAGATCATAGAATCATAGAATGGTAGGGGTTAGAAAATATCCATGTCTTGTCTTGTAAAGCTTAACAGATATGTCTTATCTTTGAGTCTAGAAAAGGCTATTGGGCAAAGCTGTACCATCAAGTCGTGGGCAGAAGCTGAATAAAAACTGAAGACTGTGATTTCAGATTCAGGAAGCAAAAGTTGAGCAAGTCTCCCTGTAGGCAATTATATTCCTTTGCAGATGTAGTCTTCAATATTTTTAAGCAGAAAAATAGTGCATAAAAATTCTTCTCCAATGAATGTTTAATATGATTCTAACAGTTGAGTGTCATTTAGCAGATTTTAGTGAAACTGAAGTTAATTTATTACACAGAACTATTTAAAGACTAACAGTGACAGTCTACAAATGCTTGAAAACTGAGAAATTGATAAGGAGAAATAATTGCACATGAGAGCAGAAAAAACAAGTTTGGAGGGTCATGAACCCTTGGAATTTTGGCATGAAAAGGAAAATATTAGGCATGGAAACATACTTAAATCTACAAATGTAACACTTTACTGATCATTAACTTCTGATATTATGATCTTGCAATCTCATTCCATCTGTGAATATTGGTCTGCTTCAGTCTACTATGTCTTCATGTTATGGAAACAGATACTGTAACATTAAGATAACTATGATTTCATATTATACACATTTCAACACCATTCCATCAGAATTAGTGCCTTTTTCTAAACTGTGATTAATTTATTTTTCTATACAGACAGTTGGAAGTTACCTATAATTGCAACTTAATAATTTTTCATTTAAACGATCTCAAGAGTCTTTTTATACACTCTTGACTCAAAGCAGTAAATCAAAGATGAGCTAAAATCCACTTGGAATTACATCTGGCAAGAGATGTAAAGGACAACAAGAAGAGTTTATTCAAGAACATTCAAAGCAAAAGGAAGACTAGGGAGAATGTGAGCCTGTTGCTGAATGAGGTAAGTATCTGGTGGTGGAAGATCACAGAGCTGGTCTAGAGGGTCTCCAGAGGTCCCTTCCAATCCCAACCATTCTGTGACTTCATTATCAGTCTTTTCCCAAAACAGAAATGTTATTACAGCTTCTAAAGTGTCTTCACTATTTATGACTGTTACATATTATCATATATAAAACTCGATTATTTTTAAGTTAATTTCCATTAATAAAGTCTTAGTGAGATAGCATAATCCAGATAGCTTTCTAAGTTACTACTGACCTCCATCTTCTTCAGAATCTAGATCAGACTCTTCACTGTCACACTGCCTGCTATCCCGATGTCCTTCCATCTCATAAGTCCACAGCATTAGAGAGGTGTCTGCTCCTCCAACAGTGACTAACAAGCTGTCATCATAGGTCCAACGGACATTTGTTACGTGGGTACTGTGAGCAACGTATCTCTTAAATTTTCCAAACTTTCCCTAAGAAGGGAGAAGAAAAGGCACAGAAAAAATGCCACCAGTCTGTTAGGTAAAACTGAAATGAGATGCCAGTGTGCACCAATGTATTCTTAACTTCTTTACAGTTCATGCTTCAGTTGTTTTGCATTTCTATGTATCACATCATTTGCCAAGTTCAACTTCTATAGCAGCTCGAGGAAATGTTAACCTACTTGCACGCCAAGCATGCAAGAATTTGTTTCTAAGCAGATTCCATCAATAAACACTGGATTGTTTTTCTTGAGAGAGAAAGTAATCCAACATATTAAGAATAAAATGCACATAGAATATTTTGAGTCAATACTTGTACATTGTTATAATCTCTAGTGTTGCAAAGCATTAAAAAATGAAGACATATTTCCTGATAAATATACAGGAAAACTAGAAAGGTTCTAGGAGAGCAGTAAAAATATCACGTGCTCTGGAATGGCTTTTCTGTGATGCATGACTAAATAACATCAAAGATAGCTTTTCTATGATGCATGATTAAATAATATCAAAGCTTTTCATTTTACAGAAAAATGATTGAGATTGGACAGAATGAAGGTCTATAAAATCATGAATGAAATCAAGGTGATAAAGAAATGTTCATCATCTTCCAAAAGAAGAGCTGAAGGGGCTAAAAACAACACTAAAAAAAACCCCACACGGAGGATATTCAGGCCTAAGGGACTTCTGTCCCATTGCCACTCTGATAGTTTTTCCTATGCATTTGCGTCAGCGATGACACAACATGGCTGTCTAATCTGACCAGAATGGTTATTCTTACTAACTGAAAGTTTAATCCATTGCAAATTGTAGTCTAATATTGAATGTCTTCTTTGATCATAAGGATAAAATTATATATCAGAGTGATGAATTTGTATTAAAAAGTTAATGTTCTCCATGAGCAGTTGATAATTACTTACTTTAGCAGGGTATCGAAACAGTTTCACAAATCCAAAATCATCTCCTGTGGCTAATACTTTACTATCACTAGTGAGGCATGAAGCCGTTACATCTGTGACTTCACCAATTATAGGCCAGATTCCTTCACAGCAAGAGCCCAAAACACTTGTCCAAGATGCCCAGCCAATCTTTTCTACCTAGAAAGACAACCAGTTTGAGACAGAGCATGCTTCTTTCCAGGCAGTTTACTTCTATATGTGATATCAAGAAAAAGTCCTTGGCACTGAAAGAAACATCACATCTGAAAGGTAGTATTTTAACATATTAATCACTTATTTTCCAACTATTCAGGATTCCATTCAAAAACCCTTAGTTTTACCTCAATGAACTTCCAGTTACAAAACCTATAGAAGTATTTAAAAAATTCTGACCTTACCTGCCCTTCCAGGCTAGAGAAAAATAAATTACATTTCTCAACAGTGCCTTTCGATCTCACAGCAAACATTATTTGAAAACTACCCTTTTTCACTCTCTGCCCTGTGACAATGCTTTATCTCTGAGAAAACGAATCAATGTTACAGTTTTAACATGCTACACTTGTCTATGTAGTTTATATATACACCATATTGCATTGTTAAGTAAAGACATTTGACAAGGTATTCCACAGCAAGGTTAGGAGTAAATAATCTACAATAGGTTTTCAAATGCATTTCACTTAGGCATGCAGAAAGCCAGTGAGATTTTCATGAGTGCCTAAGTCAGTCAAATGTCCATTTCTCAACAGAAGAGATAAATGTGACATCATCTATGTATTTTATCATTCTGATTACATTATCTAATTGAATAGGCTGCAAAAAAGGACAAAGGACAGAAAATGCCTAAACAGAAGCTTTTTGACACACCAGTTATAGTTTTATACATCATTCCCTCTCATATGGTATAGACAGCTGTATCATAACTCTAATTTGCACACAAGTTAAGAAGGTAGTCCCTTTCCTCACCTCCAAACTAGGAATTGTCTGTTTTTTCCCACGAGGAGCTTCAAAAAACAACTGTTCTTTAGCACCAGTGTTGACTTGCAAGAGCTTCCCTACAAAACATATTAGATATTGTATATTAACATTAAATAGAAGATTTCATTAAAAAAAAACCCGAACAGGTTATTTAGAAAGTTTTGTTGCTAACAGCATTACACAAATTATTTGCTTCCACTGGAAAAAGTTGTATAGATAAACAATGGATCTGTAAGTATGGGCTTCTGAAGATCTGAGTCCTCTGACCCTTTCACAGTCCTTCCTTCTGCTTTTGAAACCTGTAATAATGCATCACTTTTCTCTCCTATTCAGTATTGTCCCATCAGGTGGCAGTTTCTTTGTGACAACTATCTAGTATGCCTGTGCTCCTGGCACTGAAAAGCATATATATATGTTGCCTGGCTAGTGGCTCCTTCCAAGCAGATGACTTCTGCTTGTCTTTATACTACTATTCTGAGGGAAATTCTCATTTATGTTTCTGTCCTCTCCATGTTTGTCCTGGTTTTGGCTGGAAAAGAGTTAATTTTCTTCCTAGTAGCTGATACAGGGCTATACTTTGGATTTGTGCTGAAAATAGCATTGGTAACACAGGACTTTTTACTTATTGCTTATCAATGCTTATACAGCACCAAGGCCTTTTCTACTTCTCACTCTGCCCTGTCAGTGAGTGGGCAGGAGAGCACAAGAAGCTGGGAAAGGAGCATGGCTAGGATAGCTGACGCTAACTACCCAAAGGGCTATTCCATACCATAGGAGATCCTGCTCAGTATAGAAACTGGAAGGAGTTGGTGGGAAGGGGCAGATAAGTGGATGGTGAGCAATTGCATTGGGCATCCTTTGTCTTTTCTTGGCTACCATCTCCTTTTTTTTTTTCTTCCATTCCTTTTCATTGCTATTATGATAATATATATTATTGTTATCATTATATTAACTTTTATTTTACTTACTAAGCTCCTCTTATCTCAACCCACAGTTTTAACTTTTAATCCTGTTTCTCATCTCCATCTCACTGGAAGGGAGTGAGCAAGCAACTGTGCGGTGCTTAGTTGCCCGCTGGGGTTAAACCATGGCACAGCAAAATTCCCGTATGAAACTAGCTTATAACACTCTTTCAAACTAAACTAGACTGTTTCAAAAGTGATTACACAGAAGAAGAACAGGAACTAAGAGACTTATGAGGCACAACCGCATTGCCTCATTTTTTATAAAATAAGACGAAAGTTAGTATTTAAGTCAATTACATATTAAGATGATAAAGACAGGAAATCCACTCTTTCTTCTATTTTTGACAACAAGGATACATATTCCTGAGCTACAAATGCAATCACACTATGAAGTACATTTTGCAAGAAGCAGAAGTCAAACAACAAACACAGAATACAAAAAAAAACCCAAACCAATCTGTTTTACTTCAAATTCCATGACATCTAAATATACAAATAGCAGTAAAAATCATAGTTTTTTATTTACTCAGATGCTGTGAGCATATTCATAAGCTGAAGGAACAAATCTGTCCACGATACCATAAATTTATATTGTAGATGTACTGCATGTAATCTGTAACGTAACCAATCTTCCAGTAGATTTTTAGAAAGAATGCTACTTACCTCTTATGTCCCAGTCCATGTGTGTGATATAGCTAGAGGCTCCCTTGCAGATTCCTACTCGTTTACTGCTCATTACATTGTAAATATCTACAAAGTTGTCACAGGATGCCACAGCTAAGTACTTGCCAGTCCCTAAAATGCATCAGTAGAAACATAAGATGCTTTCAAAAAACTGTGGTGCTCTGTATATTAAACATAAGTACACTCTGGAATTCAAGTATATGCAATTCAGATTTCTCTGAAATGAGCTTGCTAAGAGTCTGCAACAGGCAAATGTTTGCATCATGTAATCAAAATCAGTATGAAATAATACAACAATGATTATCTTCAAACCAAAAAAAAAGATGAAATTTCAAAGTTATTGGACTCTGGGTGGTACAGATTATGTGGCCAGAAAGTAATGTTGCCTGAGAATAGCATCAGTAATTTACATCCAATTTCTCCTACGGAAAAATATTTTCACTGAAGTAGCATTATTAGTTTAGCCCATAAATTGGAGTTCCTAAATAAGGGCTGTACTGTTTGAAAATGCCTAGCCTCACTAGCAGTGCAAGGCACTGCACAGGGAAAAAGGAGAAAAAATTGCCAGAATCTTCTGACACATCAGTTTCAAGTATTCTCATTAGCTAACAGTAATCTCAGTGAACAGCCAAATTTAAGCATCTCATAAAATGGAACCCTAGGGACCCTGAGAGGCTGCTGGATGTTCACAATTAATCGTTACACTGTGGAGGTTATTATGAGCAAACATACTCCAATTATCCCATGCTTAAACGAACAATGTAGAACTTCACACAGAGTATTTCTCAAAATGTAAATATTTGTCTTTCTGGCTGATTTGTTACATGTAAAAGTACCACAAATCACTACTTTTATCTTTTAAGGGTTATAAAAGCTTGCTTGAATAACCTTGAAATAAACCCCTTCATTTTAAAATCACTTACCAGGAGAAAATCTGATTTCTGAAATAACATCTTTCCTGTGCTGGAAAGAGACCAGATCCTCCAGGGTATCTGCATTAACTATCAAAAAACTTCCATCATTGAGACCAACAGCTAATGCTTTTCCATCAGGAGAAAAGCAGCAACATCTTCCTCCTATGAGGAATACATAAATAGCATTCAGGTACATTTACAGTGCATAACTCCTCTTTTAGATTTTTTTTTTTTCCCCAGCAGTAAAGCTATTCTTACAGTATATAGTCCAATGAGATCTTTTAGATGCTGCCAAAATAATTTCCAAGCTCTCCATCTGTGATAACACACAGAAGCTCTTTGCAAACTGACAAGTACACAACTTCAGAATCGTAGATTACATTTATTTTGCATAGCAATTGACATAGGTTCTACATTAGTAACAGATTAATCACTACCACCTATATATTTTTAATTTGCTCTCCTTGGTATCTGGTGCCCATTGTTTGTTACAATCTGCTCTGGCAAGGAGAACATAGCTGGAAAAGACCTTCTGGACTCATAGAATCCAGTCATTTTATCATACTCACTATGCCACAGCATGCTTTTAACAAACCTGTCCAGTTTCATTTAAAAAACAGTTTTATTTCCAATCTAAATTTACTTATGGTATATAGATTTATTTCCATGCCAGAATTTTCCATTAGCATAAAAACTTTCTCCTAGTATTTGTTCCTCTGATTAATTCATAGATAGTAATCCTTTATTTAGCTTACTCCACTACAAAGCTTATTCATTATTCTATAGCTCCTCTTTCTCCATACTCAACTTCCAGTTTAATTTCATTCAGCTGAACACAGATGAGAAGTGCACACCAAAAATCTTCCTTTTAGACTCTTGCAAATTACAGGAAGACTTCAATACGTCCTGGGAAAAATACCTCACTATCACAAGTAACCGTCATTCCGCGACCAGCTAGAATACTTTGAGCCTTCTGCTCCTCAGTTACTGCTCAATTATACATTTTTCTTACAGTCAGCAAGTCCTGCCTTTTTTAATAATCAAATATCCTATTTCCATTACTGCAGTCTGCAGAAGTATCCAGCTTTTCCTGTACAGTTAATATGTGCTTTTTAAGATCACCAAGGCATCTCAAAATGTCTCATCAGCAAATTAAGTCATCACAATCTTTATTCTTCTGCCAGAATTGCTCTTAAAAATATTACCAATTATCAGCTTTAAGACTTGAGCAGACCACCAACTTGAAATGTTCTTGTTTAATTCCTGCTTGTGCCAGCTCATGACTCTGCTTACATTTACTTTATCCATCCAAATAATCTTCAACTAAGCTTCCTGTAAGGTTTGCATCAAAATGCTTTACTGAATGCCAAACAGATAAAGGCTATTGCATTCTTCTGTCTAACAAAGCACACATATACACACACCATTAAAAGCTTTTTAAGGCCAGTCTGGTCTAATGCTAAAACATGTCTCCTTATGCGATGTCTAAACAGATTTTACATCTGTCAAAATAGAATTCATTTACGTAGTACACAATTAATAAGAACTTTATGATTGTTCTCTTTCCAGATTCTTCTAAATGTTCATGAAAAAGTGAAAGTTAATATTACTTATAGAATCATACAACATTCTGAAGTTAACACTACTTATAGATTCACAGAATCATAGAATCAAACAAATTTTAAGTATTTTTCAAAAAAATTCTAGGTTTTAAATCCTTCACTGTTTGAAAGACGCTTGCAATGCTATAAGCAATATGGCAGATTTACATAATTGACTCAACTTTTATAATAAATCCACTGTCTTAAATATGTTACAATTGCAAATAGTCTTAAGAACAGTGTCACACAGAAACATTCCATATGGTTTCATTAGCTTAAGGGCTACATAATTCATAAACATAGTATCAATAAAACAATTCTAGCAAAGAAAGGAATTTATTCAGTCTTGCTTTTGAAAGATTCTTAATCCTATTAAATGTCAACTGAAGTGAAGTATTTTTTCATACTAAGCATCTTACCCTTCTTCAATTTGCGAACAGCTAACATACAATGGCTAGGAGACAAATCCCATATTCTTAAGGTTTTGTCATCACTTACAGTGGCACAAATAGGTAAATGAGGATGAGTAGCTAGACCCCAAACTTCCCCCTCCATATGACCCTAAAAGAAACCACAAAGAATCAGATGACTTTGTATTTTAAATCGAAATAGGAAATAATACATTTAATGAAGCTTAAAAAAACCCTAAAACACACAGAACATGCACATCTCTAGAGGACAATAAAGAAATACCTGAATAGAAACACAGAGCACCTAGAAAAAGCCTCACCTTGCTAGAATAGAAGAGCAATCATTTCTAGTAGTAGAGAAATAATTTCCAAGAAACAATCCTCACACAGGTCTATGTCAATGACACACAGAGTGGGATTGTGCACCCTCAGCAAGTTTGCAGGTGACACCAAGCTGAGTGGTGCAGTTGATATGCCTAAGGGTCAGGATGCCACTCAAAGGGACCTGAGGAAGTTCAAATAGGCTCACATGAACCTCATGAACTTCAACAGGGTCAAGTGCAGGGTCCTGTGCATGGGTTGGGGCAACTCCCTGTATTAATAGAGGCTGGGGAAAGCAGGGATTGAGAACAGCCCTGCAGAGAAACACTCGGGGGTACTGGTGGATGAAAAGCTGAATGAGCCAGCAATGTGTGTTTGCAGCCCAAAAAGTTGATTGCATCCTCGGTTGCAGCAAACTGAGTGTGGCCAGCAGGTTGATGGAGGTGATTCTTCCTCTCTGCTCCACTCTTGTGAGACCCCACCTGCAGTACTACATTCAGCTCTGAGAGTCCTAAGCACAGGAGAGGATAGACCTGTTGGAACTGGTCTAGAGGAGGGCCACAGAAAAGATCAGAGGGATGGAAAACCTCTACTGTGAGGAAAGGCTGAGAGAGTTGGGGTAGTTCAGCCTGGACAAGAGAAAGCTCCAGGGAAACCTTATTGCAGCTTTTCAGTACTTAAAGAGGGATAAAACATGGGGATGAACATACAACAGTGCATGTTGTGACATGACAAGGTGTAAGGTTTTAAACTAAGAGTAGATTTACACTAGATAGAAAGAAGTAGTTTTTTACAATGAGGGTGCTGAAACACTGGAACAGGTTGCCCAGAGAGGTGGTAGATGCCCCAGTATTTAAGGTTAGATTGGATGGGACTCTTAGCAACCTCATCGAGTTTAGATATCCCTGCTCATTGAATAGGGTTGGACTAGATGACCTTTACAAGTCCCTTACTACCCAAACTACTCTAAAATCTAGATTTTTAAAATTTGTCTCAGATTCTAATATATTCTTTTAAAACATCTAGTTCTTGACCTATTGCAATGGCCACTCAAGAAGTGTGAATTAAACATCCACAGGTTTTTATTTAAGTATGAAAGAAAATCATATGATGAGACAACATAAAAAATCTGTTCTGTAGTCAGGCTTAAGGAATGTATTCTGTTTCATATGGCAAGAAACCTGAAATTTCCTTACACAATTCCAAAGAAAATCCAAAATAAACCTCAAGAAGACAACTTTCAAAAATAACAGTACTCAGAAAAAGTCAGTAAGGAATTTGGTGGAGGATCTGCTGTTTCACAATTTCTTTTTTCTTCTTTTCTCTTTTTTCCCCAAGAATAAATATGATCTTGGTCTGTTTGAAAGGATAAACTTGTTGAATAATTTAATACATGAAATTGTGAAATCTGCTTTTCATATTAAAAAGTCATAATCATCTAGTCTAGCACTAAAAATATCCCTGAAGTGATAGTAACTCACTAACTTCACTTAATAATGAAAATGCTTGCTTTTTAACAACAGTCTTTACTTGAAAAATAAAACTGTGTTTGCAGTACAGAACATTTGACTGATATTTAACATGTACCTGAACCAGCAGAGTTATTGGTCCACTTTTATCCACCTCCAATATTTCACCATTCTTTGTGCCCACTAAAATATGACCATGTCCTAAAGATATGGCACGTATAGAAGGGTTATCTTCTAAGAGGAGACCTAGAACATTAAAACGTTAGAAGACAGAAGATTCTCAAGTATGCTTTAAGGAGGATTTTTCACACCTATGCACATCACATTTTCACTGTACTACCATGTATCTTTTTCTAAACAAGTTAAAACCTTTAACTGCTTGAAAGAATGTACATGTTTGGATTCATTTGGGAGTATGTAACAATTACCTAATATTTCTTCTCAACCGAGTATCTCTCAAGTTTAATCAGTCTTACTCATTGGCAGTCAGTGAAAAATTGAAGTATCAACTATACTACTATATTGCTAGCATTTAGGGTATCTTCAAATATAGTTTTTATTAAACAGGTATGGGAATGAGATACTCCGTAGACAATGTTTTAGTTAATGGGTGTTTCTAATAATGATTTTTGACAATCAAACTATATACATTAGAATACAGCAAATGTAATTGGGCAGGAGGGTGAATGGCAGGGGGAAAGGCTATCCTGAATGTCAAAAGTCTGATTAATAGGAAACTGTAAAGCAGTACCTAAAATCAAGAATAAATGCAAGAAACTGGAATGATATATTCTTAAATAATTTCACAAGACACATGCAATTACAGAAAATTAAGTTATATAACATAATAATACTTTACAAAACTAACCACAATTCTGAATTTCATTCAATCTCCAAAACAAAAAAGATCAGATAAGACACTTCATGATTACAAATAGGCTTTTTGGTTGCCACTTTAAAAAAAAAAAATCATCTGGATGGTAAAAGACTCAAGATTAAATCAATTTATTCAGGCATATAAGGTAAATATTACAATCTGCTCCCACTAAATGTGCAAAAAGACACTCCAATATACTCTTCCTCTCCCAACAGAATAATGATTGACTTTAAATAAAGCTTTAAATAATTTTTTTTAGTGTCGTATATGTCAAATGTGGACTTCCACCTATTGGTCGAAGCAATTCCTCAGAAAGAGTTTTCCAAAGAAAGTATTTTAAATAGAATCAAAAGGCAGGATTGGCTCTGTGTTACCTTTAGACCCAGGGGCCAAAGCAGCCCTTTTAATGGCATAGGTTTTGAGACACCGTTCAAAGGTATCATCCCAAAGAGCTACAACCCCATCCTTTCCTCCAGTGACAAATCCCTAGGGGGAAAAACAAATAAAAACTATGAGTTACAGTAATTTACAATCTTTCCTTAACTTCCCAGTGATTTCTGCCACTAATGCACAGAACTACAAATGTTAGAGATTAAAAAATCCAGAGCAACAAACTGATTTAATTCTCCTGACAAAGGCAGCAGATTTCTGTACAGCCCACATGCACAGGCTGGATTTAAAAATTCTAACCAATAAGCTTCAACAATACTAGAAAAATAGACTGAAGGGTGACCTTATTAATGTTTACAGATACATAAAGGGCAGGTGTCAAGAGGATGAAGCCACATTGTTCTCAGTGATGTCCAATGATAGGACAAGGGGCAACGGGTACAAGCTGGAATGTAAGAGGTTCCAAAACATAACGAAAAATTGTTTCACTGTGAGGGTGAGGGAGCACTGGAACAGGCTGCCCAGGTGGGTGGTTGAGTCTCCTCCTCTGGAGACATTCAAAACCCACCTGGATGAGTTCCCATGTGACCTATTCTTTATAGTCCCACAGGGGGGTTGGACTAGATGATCTTTCGAAGTCTCTTTCAGCTCTTTGAGATTCTGTGACAATGGAATTTTTTTCTTGATACTTACCCTCAATATCCCTGTGCATTTCACCTCATTATTTCAAGCTAAACTTAATATCACTCACAACAATTTGCTTAGTGCTTACATTGTTCACATACATGCACTTCTGTGACATTTAGTCTTATTTACAGCTATTTAATGAAGCAACAGGTATACTTAATACTGAAATTGATAGTACTTTCCTTCAGAGAATTTAGTTCTTGCAGTATAACACATGCTTTGACCAAAGCTACTATACTGAAACTGGAGTAACTTGGTTTAATTAAAATAAATAAAATAATAAAACACAAACATACACTTAACCTCAGATGTATGAGTAATCTAACTAGAACACCTATTCACATTTAAGCACACGCTTAAAATCTTTTCTGAATCAAAAGAAGCTGAGAATTGGGAGAAAGCATTTAGTGATCTACAGATTGAATGCTCCTTCCAGTAGAGAGTAATTAAAGCACAAAACAGTAAAAGTATTAAGCTCTTCCTCTCTCATAAGCTCATATTGAACTTAATTGATGCTTACATTAGAAAGTATTTATCCTAAATTACTACTATTTCTTTGGCAAGAGGACTTGAAAATTACTCAATAAGATGTCTTTCTATTGTATCTAGCAACAGGACAAGGGGTAATGGGATTAAGCTGGAATACAAAAAGTTCTATTTAAATATAAGAAAAAAACATTTTACTGTTCAGGTGATGGAGCCCTGGCACAGGCTGCCCAGGGAGGTTGCGGAGGCTCCTTCCTTGGAAGTCTTCAAGACCAGTCTGGACATGTTCCTATGCCACCTGATCTAGGTGAATCTGCTTCTGCAAGGGGGTTGGACTAGATGATCTCTAAAAGGTCCCTTCCAACCACTACCATTCTATGATTCTGTGTCACTAGACCACAATGGCTTGAGAAATACCATGGAATTTAATAAGAATTAGAGATAATGCACTTTTCTGAATCTGGACCTCACAAGGCTTTTCTGTAATGGAAAAAAAGCCATTGATTCCTGAGTTCAGGAAAGGTCTAACTTCATTAGATATTTTTGTCCAGGCATCAAAAAGTAATGAGCAGTTTATTTACTTTTTCCAGTGCGTGCATGCTGAACACAGGACCATCATGTGCTTTGACAGTTTTTATGAGAAACACATCTCTCCAAATACACACATCCCCCGTGGAAGTCCCAGAAAATGCCATCTCTTCAGTCCAGCCATACACTGCACACATCATCGTATCAGTTCTTCCCAAAGCACCTATGCAGCCCTTTTTCCCAATTAGTCCTCCACCTGGTTCAAACCAAAAACAAATCATCAAATGTGTGCTTAGAATTATTTTCCAAAAACTATACAACCATATCCAGAGTAACACACGTCCTTTTCTTCTGCCTTACCCACATTCCCTCCCGCAAAAAAATAAAAGGAGCCTGAGAAGTGTTCTCAGAAAACAACATTTTAGTACCATTTGGCACCTTTCAAGTAACAAAACCTTACTTTTAAATTACAACTCAAATCTAGATTTTAATATGTACATATATTGACATAGACATACAAAGTGCATTTGTGAACTCACATCTACACAGTATCTACCACACAGTTCATAGAAATTCCTAATGAAATTAACCTGAAAGGAAAAAAAGTTTAAATCTTGACATCCCATCCTCTCAATGATAAGCTTTCAGTGAGAGTATTTCCAATTTTATTTGCTATATTTGCCTCTGGATAATAGAAATGGTACAGTTATATAAATTTTATCATTCTTTCTAATAGCATACCTACAATAATTTGACAAGTATAACACATAGTAACTTCCACCTAGAAGGATTTACATTTTCACAGTATTCAGACAAAGTTCATGTGGTATAATACAGAAGCCCCTCAGGATCTAACGCTTCATACTGGTCTCGGACTTACAGAGGCAAGGACTCTCAGCCTCTCGGCCACCACTTGGCACTGACGGAAATTTAGACCAAAGCATATACTTTGGTGTCACTTCTCACAACAAATGTACCTGCTCTAGTTCATATTTCAGAATTTCGGCATTTGTTAAGGTATTCTACTCCTTTGTTAGTGCTACTCCTCATGTGAACTCCTAAGTGTGTTTCACGGTGACTGCCTTGCCAGTGTGCCACTGACGTTTTGTAGAAGTAGGCTGTAGCATTAGAGACATTTCATTCCTGCTGACTGAGTAAAGCCAGCCAGAATAGAGGCATTTTAAACAATTTAATTTCTTTATTCAAAATCACCATCTCCAGGCTTTTATCATAGTTAAGATTTCTCTCTAAAGAATTTCTACTAATTTGTTCAGTAAATGTTGTGACTCACTTTGTTCTGTCTATAGATAGCAAGCATAATTGTAAAAATTAATAATTTGTATAGACAGCTTGCTCTCAGGTCATCTTGATTAACTTCTGTTGGAGCCAAAACTGAGAAAACTAATGACTTTTTTTTTTCACCAGAGAATTTTATTTCTCCACAGTTAATATTTATCAGGGACTCATGTGAGCTGATGTGCATCAATTCTACAGGAATAATTAGAAGATTCTTAGTAGACAAGCAAGTCTTCCATAGCATGTGTGTTTTTATATATATCTAGAGGTTTGAAACACTGAGTTTCACACCAGATTCAACAAATGGATTTTTTCACTCTTCAATTTTTTACAAGTAAACAAAGTAAGCTTTTATAGCTTGGTTTATAATTGTCCAGTTCAACAGAGACATCCAAACTAACAGGTCTCAAATAGTACAAGTATTTTGTCTGAATTCTTGCAAGGGGATTTTTAGTAATCTTAAAATTATTTATATTTCTGCCTCCTCCTAACATACACACATTTTCTAAAGGTCCTTCTTCCAAACCTGTTCTACGATTTTAGAGCAGTTCTGCAACTGTTTCAGATGTGCTATATCACTGGATTCAAAAAGAGATAGCAGGAAATCCACAGTGCTTTCTAGTTGTGCAGCTCTAGCTCTACGGCAAACTCATCTTAAAAAGAACTCCCACTGCGGCCACAATGTCGATTGACATTATTTATACTAGGACAAAGCTAACTTAGAGAGCTATACAGAGAAAAGATTTGCATTTAATGCATGAACCATATCATAAGAGATGCAATTTTTATACTTTAGGGAACAGAAAATGCTGTAATTCTGAAAGTTTCCTTACCTGCTCTACGCCAGAATTTCATGTGTTTGATTCCAACTGTAATCAATTTATCAGGCATATAAGGATTAATCTTAACAACAAAAATCTTATCTTTGCTTCCCCTGAAATGCAAAGCATAATACTGTAAATAAAAATAACTATTTCATACATTTAAATAGCTTTTGGGTTCAGGTTTTTTTTTTCCTAACATATGCTTTCTCTTTCTAGCTAACATTTACCTCCAAATCATTAACAATAATTTATTATGAGGAGGAAGAAAGGCAAAGATCTAACATACTGAGTCCTGTTCTATTTTTATTACTCTTCAGTCTCCAAAGTAGGTAATTATTTACTTCACAAAATAAATTGTGTGGCATTTTCTTTGCAAAAGAACATGTACTTGAAGAAAGTTTGTGTATAAATGACATTTAAACCTCCAACAGTTCATAATGAAACTTAAAGATATAAAGTTCTAAATCTTATTTAACCATCTCCCCTTTTGAAAATTAATTGCCGTACTCATTCACCTTCTAATAAATTTTTCTATTTTTCTTCTTAAAATAAAACATATGCTGCTACAACAATTTGAAGTGGAAATTTCCCTTGTTTATGAAAACATCAAATCTTGTGTGGTTTAGATTTCTTATTATGCTTCTTTGAAAACCAATACCTTGTTTCAGTCCTACAGATTGAAGAACAGCTTTCAACTATGTTTGCAATTCATGCAAGGAAAGAAATGCTTTCTAGTAAGGAGGTTTTTTTCTTTAAAAGCAGAAGAGCCTCTAATCCCAAATTTTTTCTTTATGTTCAAGAGTGACAATAATTTTTACCTTCTGTCATTTTCAGACTATTAAATGAACTAGCAGCAAAAAGTATGAAATAGCAGGAAGAGAGTACTCTCTACATCATATATTCAGGATTTTCGTTCCTTAATGGATAAGAAATTCAAACCACGTTTAAAATAAAATGACAGTAAATGTTCTTGAAGAGAACAAGAGATAAAAAGAAAGCTGACACTATGATTATTTTATCTGCAGAAAATAAGAAATCCCTTTCAAAGCTATCTAGAATTTAGAGTATATATACTGAATCCAGAGTGGGGAGAAATCCCTTCATATTATTGCTATATTTGAAGTAATAAATTCTTAGAAAGAACTAAAGCAAAGATTTAAAAAACATTACTCAACATTAGAAACTAGATTCTATCCAGTAGATTAAAATTCTATTTAATAAAACTATATGAAATAATCCATGCAGGGTAAAAGAAACTTCCAAAATATTTAACCTCTAGAGCTAACTTCTGTTCAGGACTCAGAAAGGAAAATGAAAGAACCTCGAAGAAGAGAGAACTGACTAAAACCTTCTGCAAACTACTATCGCAAAAAAGACATGACCTCTGACGAAAAAAGATCTGTCTAGCAGAGCACCCATCACCATCTTTGGGAGGACCAATAGAAGTGCAGAGTGAGATTTAAATAAATTATTCAGAGCATATTTAAAAAAAGGTAAATAAACTCTGTTCTCTCTCCTTTCTTCACCAGCTGAGTTATCATTGTAATAATGCTTGTTGACTCTACCAGAGCTTTGTTTTTTCATCCAAACAAAGTTTCAAGGTTGTGGTAACTGTTATTACCTCTATCACTTAAGTGACAGAAACTGCTTGTTTATTAGAGAACTATTATTCTTTAATGACTACATTTTGCTCACTTAGGTAAAAATTTTAAAACAAAGTTAAAATTCCTACCTTACTACTGAAAGCTTTTCTCCTTTCTTCCAATCCCAGAGTACAATAGTGTGATTGTCATCTATTCCAACAGAAGCCAATCGTTTCCCATCCGCTAGAAAAATAAATTTATGATTAAGAGAGTAGATAAATAACATTATGTCGCAATAATAAGAAATCATCTTACAAGAATATTATAACTTCACAAACATTGCAAGAATGTACAAAAAGGTAAATAGTCATATGACGTGCTTAGAAGTATTATCTGTCATCTCTTTGCTTTTAAACTTCAGTGATCAGTTGGATGGGGTTTAGGACTTTAAGTTACCCTGTCTAAAAGTTGCACTTAATCCTCTATGTTTGTAGCAAATCCTTTGTTCAGCTACTTGTGGACAGGTTGTACTGTGAGAATTTTCTGTTCACTCTGAAAATCCCTGTTGATTTTTAAACAGGAAAACATTGAATCAATACTATGACATTTATTAAATAAACTTAGTAATAGTGTCAAGTCTTTGAGAAGTACTGACACATATCCCACATTAACCTCCAAGGAAGATGTTATTTGTGCTCACTCATGATCAACGACTTTCTGACAAGTATCTGTCTTTAAAAGGCTATACATCCATGCTATAATTTGGGAAATGAGAGTTAGATCTTTAAACAAAAGAACCAAAGAAAGGTAAGATGTATCAAAGACCCCAAACTATTTATCTTTTGATCACTTTTCTTCACTGTAAGGTTACAGATCCTATCTAGTAAATCCATACCATTAATTAATAAATAGAAGCCAGTGGAAAAGAGAAATTTAACATTGGTCCAGGAATTTAATGTACAGGGTGCAAAAATCTCAATAGGTTTAGCTGACAGTTGCATATGTTAGTATAAGGTAGAGACAGGCTGCGTTTCTTCCCAGAACAACTCCATAACTAGACTCACAGAATTTATCAGTGTGCTACCCAACTGGCTTGTAAATAAGTAATGGTAAAAAAAAAAAGTGCACACCTAATCAATTTTCTCAAAAATTTGTTTAAACAGATGTAACATGGACACAATACTCAAGATCTGTGCACCTGCTTCATACAACCAAGAAATTTCGAAGTGATCAGCTCAGCTGTTAAATGTCACAGAACTTGCATTTTCTGATGTGCAAGACTCCACAGGAGCTCTTTTTAATGAATGACTACTTTAAGACAGCTTCTCACATTTGATATTGATGACTGCAGAGTATTCTTAATACCAAATCTTCAGTGTAAAGAAATTCCAGATTGCTCATTAGAACTGATTAGCCTGTATNGGGGGGGGGGGTGGTGGGGTGGGCACGGGGAGGAGTGAGGAGAGAAAGAAAAGCAGCTCTTCATTGATTGCAGTGTGTGGGACATTTATTCCATGAATTTTCTATCGATCATTAGCTGTCTAAAAATAAAAGGTTGTATTTATTGCTAGTATGTAAGCTACTCCATGTTTGAGAAATTAAGGTGACTTCTCTTACCTTCTGGTGTCATTACAAGTACTTTCAAGTCAGATTCTAATGTATTGATAACTAAAGAGCAATCTCCACTACAAAGGTACTAATACAGTTAACTAGAATTTGGTAAGGAATCGAATATAGCTCATTCTTTTCCACTATGTAGAAGCATTACTAGACAATATTTACAAGATTATCTGCTATTTCAAAGGCACACAAAGAAGGGCTACAAAACCAGAACNTGACAATAATTTTTACCTTCTGTCATTTTCAGACTATTAAATGAACTAGCAGCAAAAAGTATGAAATAGCAGGAAGAGAGTACTCTCTACATCATATATTCAGGATTTTCGTTCCTTAATGGATAAGAAATTCAAACCACGTTTAAAATAAAATGACAGTAAATGTTCTTGAAGAGAACAAGAGATAAAAAGAAAGTTGACACTATGATTATTTTATCTGCAGAAAATAAGAAATCCCTTTCAAAGCTATCTAGAATTTAGAGTATATATACTGAATCCAGAGTGGGGAGAAATCCCTTCATATTATTGCTATATTTGAAGTAATAAATTCTTAGAAAGAACTAAAGCAAAGATTTAAAAAACATTACTCAACATTAGAAACTAGATTCTATCCAGTAGATTAAAATTCTATTTAATAAAACTATATGAAATAATCCATGCAGGGTAAAAGAAACTTCCAAAATATTTAACCTCTAGAGCTAACTTCTGTTCAGGACTCAGAAAGGAAAATGAAAGAACCTCGAAGAAGAGAGAACTGACTAAAACCTTCTGCAAACTACTATCGCAAAAAAGACATGACCTCTGACGAAAAAAGATCTGTCTAGCAGAGCACCCATCACCATCTTTGGGAGGACCAATAGAAGTGCAGAGTGAGATTTAAATAAATTATTCAGAGCATATTTAAAAAAAGGTAAATAAACTCTGTTCTCTCTCCTTTCTTCACCAGCTGAGTTATCATTGTAATAATGCTTGTTGACTCTACCAGAGCTTTGTTTTTTCATCCAAACAAAGTTTCAAGGTTGTGGTAACTGTTATTACCTCTATCACTTAAGTGACAGAAACTGCTTGTTTATTAGAGAACTATTATTCTTTAATGACTACATTTTGCTCACTTAGGTAAAAATTTTAAAACAAAGTTAAAATTCCTACCTTACTACTGAAAGCTTTTCTCCTTTCTTCCAATCCCAGAGTACAATAGTGTGATTGTCATCTATTCCAACAGAAGCCAATCGTTTCCCATCCGCTAGAAAAATAAATTTATGATTAAGAGAGTAGATAAATAACATTATGTCGCAATAATAAGAAATCATCTTACAAGAATATTATAACTTCACAAACATTGCAAGAATGTACAAAAAGGTAAATAGTCATATGACGTGCTTAGAAGTATTATCTGTCATCTCTTTGCTTTTAAACTTCAGTGATCAGTTGGATGGGGTTTAGGACTTTAAGTTACCCTGTCTAAAAGTTGCACTTAATCCTCTATGTTTGTAGCAAATCCTTTGTTCAGCTACTTGTGGACAGGTTGTACTGTGAGAATTTTCTGTTCACTCTGAAAATCCCTGTTGATTTTTAAACAGGAAAACATTGAATCAATACTATGACATTTATTAAATAAACTTAGTAATAGTGTCAAGTCTTTGAGAAGTACTGACACATATCCCACATTAACCTCCAAGGAAGATGTTATTTGTGCTCACTCATGATCAACGACTTTCTGACAAGTATCTGTCTTTAAAAGGCTATACATCCATGCTATAATTTGGGAAATGAGAGTTAGATCTTTAAACAAAAGAACCAAAGAAAGGTAAGATGTATCAAAGACCCCAAACTATTTATCTTTTGATCACTTTTCTTCACTGTAAGGTTACAGATCCTATCTAGTAAATCCATACCATTAATTAATAAATAGAAGCCAGTGGAAAAGAGAAATTTAACATTGGTCCAGGAATTTAATGTACAGGGTGCAAAAATCTCAATAGGTTTAGCTGACAGTTGCATATGTTAGTATAAGGTAGAGACAGGCTGCGTTTCTTCCCAGAACAACTTCATAACTAGACTCACAGAATTTATCAGTGTGCTACCCAACTGGCTTGTAAATAAGTAATGGTAAAAAAAAAAAGTGCACACCTAATCAATTTTCTCAAAAATTTGTTTAAACAGATGTAACATGGACACAATACTCAAGATCTGTGCACCTGCTTCATACAACCAAGAAATTTCGAAGTGATCAGCTCAGCTGTTAAATGTCACAGAACTTGCATTTTCTGATGTGCAAGACTCCACAGGAGCTCTTTTTAATGAATGACTACTTTAAGACAGCTTCTCACATTTGATATTGATGACTGCAGAGTATTCTTAATACCAAATCTTCAGTGTAAAGAAATTCCAGATTGCTCATTAGAACTGATTAGCCTGTATCTTCACACAGAAAAGGAAAATTGTATATAAATAAATACTTATTACCTGAAAAATCAACAGCACACACACCGTACTGGTGATAGCCCTTTAATACCGAGAGTGGTTTTATTGTTTCTGTATCCCAAATATGTATTGAGGAATCTCGACCAACCTGGAAGTATACATATTTGTAACGGTTTTTTTTTCATTTCTCAGTTACTTCACACAGTTATTTAAAAGTATAATATTGACAAATACTTTTTAAAGTGTTTGAAAAAAAAACAAGCAGTGACTAAAGGTTCCTTGTATTATTTCTGTCTGGCTAGCAGTATTTTATCCTTCTCCCAGTTTAAAGACACCACTCCCCAGTTGGCTCTTTCTACCCTCCAAAGAACTGGTTACATTAATCACAATCACCCCCTCTTGATGGGGGGGGG
>WBNH01005761.1:176556-191525 GCA_013401255.1 Urocolius indicus
CACTACCAGGAAAATCTGAACTACTGTTGTATGGGATATTTGCTAACCCCACTATCTAATTTCTGAAGGTAAAGTAATATACAACAGTATATATATAACAATATATAATTAATTGCATCTTTATGTTATGTATGATAGCATAAGGTATTTTAAAATACTGTAAATCCACACAAAATTTTATTCATAGTCTTTACAGAATTAACAGAATCAATTCTCAGATTTAGTGCTTTAATCTCTAAACTGGCCTGCAAATTAAAGTTCATCTCAAAATTTTTAAACAAATTAACTGCACTTTAAACAAAAGTTTACTTCTATGAAAAAAAATCAGTTCTAATGTTCTCCAATTTATTATATAACAACAAAATTATAAACAATAACAATTATAACAATAATTTTTAAACTCTGAAACTTCAAATCAAACCTTCAAATCCCTGTGTAGAAATAATTATGGGAAGAGATATTTGCCAGAAAACATGAGTGAAAAAATATTACCTAAAATTACTGTCTGGCAAAAGATAAAAGGAACTGTATTAATGCTTTAGTAACATACATATCTGTATTGTATGTACAAACAGTAAACAGTTTGGCAACATGAGATAGCCAATAACAAAATCCATGAAACTGAAATGCCAGAATGTATTAACAACTGCTAACTTCCTGAATTGAATAAAAATATAACTAACTTCAGAACTAAGAAACTAAAAAACCCTACATTTTCATTGCACATTTCCTCCACTTGTTGTTGTGAAGAAGCAACATAATGCTGAATAAAAAATATTAATCTATTCTGAAATAAAAAAGAGGCTAAAAAACCCCTAACAACTAAAGACCCTTATCAGAATTAATATAAAATGCTGGAAAAAACACTCACGTTGCAGTTTTTTTAACCTAGAGTCATAGAATAGTTTGGGTTGGAAGCAATCTTACAGATCATCTAGTTCCAAAACCCAGCCATAGGCAAGGATACAAATGACTCCATCTGCAATAGAAATGCATTCCTTCACCTGAATAAATGTAGAATGGATTTCTTTCCCCCAAATTAGGCTTTTCTAAATTCAGTAGTAACAACTTCAGATTCTTACTGCAGATCAACACATATCCTACCTGGCCTGTTGCCACATAGTCCTTTAAGGGATGAATTGCAAGGCAAAGAATGTCATCATCATGACCTAGATAGAAGCGCTGTGTGTTCTGCTGTCGATTGTACACCACTCCCACTGCTGCAACGTGATATACAATTTCACCAGTCTGAGTGTAAAATAAATTGCTTCGACAGTCGTAACCTCTGTAACTAATTAAAGAAAGAAAGTTTGTTCAAGGTCATAAGCATGTATTTTCAACCTTTGAGATAAAATTAAGCAAGATGCACCTTTCACATGTAAAAACTCAAACTACTTACCAATTACTGTTTAGATGATTATTAATACATTTTCCCAAACACCAATTTATCAATTTTATTTACTATTTAGACACCAGCACTACTAGTATTAGCTTGAAAGTGGCTGCTATTTAATAGTTACTCTCCTCAACTAGTTTAGAATATGAAGTAATAGCTAGTAATTTTTCCAAACTACATGGAGAATTTGCGCATGCAACATGTAATCAAACAAAAGCATCTGTTAGCGCTCAAAAATCAGGCTGAAAAAGTTTCTACAAGAATGTGGGACAAAACAGATATAAAACTGAAAGTTTCTGGAAACTTGCTAATAGAAAACAATTGCATACAGTTTCTTTCAGATCAGTTTCTTTTCTGAAGGAAAAACTATCTCTCTTCTGCATTGATGCAGCATAAGTAGCCAATTCTCAACTGAGGTCTATCTGCATTATCACAACACACACACTTCTTACTAGATGTGATTAGGATTCAGTATCCCATAAAAACCAAAGTGGCATTTTCAAGAAGGCTAGAATGCTACTTTCAAAAGTCATTTAAGATACTCAGAAATCTAAAAAAAAAAATATTAAGCAAGGAAACACACACATTTAAAAATCTATTTTTAACAATGTTATCCTTGATAATATGGATAAATGGAAATAACATTTAAAAATGTGTAACTTAAGTTCATTCCTTCCTTTCTTCTGATATAAATAATACTCCATTACTCTTTATACATGCTGTTTCTACGCTTTTAATTGACCAGCTAACTTCTTTCTGATCCTTCTTCTATTCTTAAAGACCTTCACTAAATCAACTTTTTAATTATTTTACAAACATGCAAGTAAAGTTTGGTTGCATTTCTAAATATATAGTTCAATTTACAGGAAAGAAATGACACTTCAATGTGTTTAAATTGGCCATGAATTGTGTTTTAGGAATCATAAGGCTCTACTTAAGTAATTTTGCATTCAATACATTTGAAAAAAAGCCCTGAAGAGGACAAGGAAGTCATTCTTGGAAAGAAAAGCAAGTAAACTTTCACCATCAATAACTGCAAACTAGTAGCAATCTCTAATGGTTGCTATACTTCTCATGAAATTACTTTCTTTGCTTAATTAAAAGCATGTATCATAAGAACAAATTGTGTTACTTCTAAGAAAAAAATAAATACAAAATCTTTTTGCAAAAGTGCAAGTCAAAATTATCACATAAGACAAAGATGCAGCTACATATACATGTCCTCCACAAAATGAGTGGGATAGTGTTAAACGAATTACTGTTTATGAAACAGTTAAAAGATTTAAATAACACAGATATTACACAGTCCAGGTAGAAAAGTCTCTGATATAATCACACATAGCTTTCCCTGGGTACACAGTGCAATCGCTTACCCTGGTCAAGTAATGAACCTTTAAGACAGTTGACCAACTTTGGCTTAATGAATACTATTCTGGAAAGTCCAGCCATGGATCCATGTTCACCAATACTAGACCTATGCCCCACTGGAAAGTACCACAGCATACATCTGCAGGAGGTTTGAATATGCTGCATTTCTGCTGACTCACCTACACTACACTCAATCGGATGTCAATTGATCTGATGATCAATCAGATCATACGTGATGAGAGAAAAATTGCTAAAACTATCTCACAGAGTTTTTAAACAGATCAACAGATGGTCCAGCTCTATTCTTCCCCAGATGCAGAACATCATATTTTACATTTTTGCAGTTCATGACATTCCTCCCTGCCCAGTTCTCTCGCCTGTCCAGGTCCCTCTCAATGGCAACACAGTCATCTGGTATATCAGCCGCTCCTCCAAGTTTTGTAATGTCTGCAATATTGTGAAGTCTAAAGCTAGGTCTCATTAGATCACAAACAAGCAAAGTGAACCTCTTAAACCAGCAAAAAGCTGTAACAGTACAGAAATAAAAGCTTTTACTAAGGCTCCCTCCGGCTCACTGTTTCAATTGATATTCATAGGAAGCTTCTTAACTTCAGGTTTAGTTCCAGTCCAAAAACTTTTCAGTGTCTCCTGAGTTACTGTGCCTTCGCTCCAGAAACTCTCTAGAAATATCTCTGTCTTTCCATTAAGTCTGAGTCTCAGTTACGTCTCTGCTCTTCTCAGTGACCAACAACTTAGACTTGCAATACAGGTACAGACTCTTCAGTCATGCTTAATTCTCCCTTCACCCTTATGCTTCACTAACAACTTCCCCCAGGAGGATCATGCACAGACATTTTGAAGCCGATTTCTGTCTGACCCAAAGTGCTGCCTCTTGGCCTGCCTGGCTGCCTGCTTCGTTGCTGTTCAGTCACTAGTTTTTAAAGGGATATAATATACAATGACCTACAGTAATTATGAAGAAAGAAAACAAAACTAATCTATCACAGTATATAACATCAACAGTTTAAGGACATGACAACACTCAGAAACAACCAGACAAGCACAGTGCCAAAGAAGATACGAGGGTCTATTATTGCTCAGGTGTCAATTCTTTATTCTGCACTTGTTCTCTGTTAAAAATACTGGACTTCCTTAGCAAGCACAGAATAACTTTTGAAATGCTGAATATGTATCCTGAACGAGAATGTTTTTAAAGGCAGCTACAAAAATACGCTGAAAGAAATAATGCTTTAGAAACATTGGAGATTGAGCAATTTCTTAGAAGTTTAGTAGTCATCTATAAAAGTAAAAAAACGTTAAGACAGAAAAAGAGTCTCAGATCCTTCTACTTGCAAGCAATTCAGAATTTTCCCAGCTCTTGCCGTAACAACTGCCTATATAACCCAAGTTAAGCATAATAAAACCATATACATTGTCATATATTATGGGACTACCCAAAACACAGGATGCAGGAAAATAGTTCTTATTACTCATATCTGGAATTTTTTTATGATCAGAAGTTTAAATTTTAGTTCTCTTCCTCCACTTATATATAAAAACAGGTGTCAGTCGGTTGTTCACAATTAAAAGATAACACATTCTGACAAAATACCAAGCAGTGCAAGGACAATTGTAACCCAGTCAAATACATATGCTCTTTCTCACATGTTACTTTACTAACTTCCTGATTATATCAGTACTTTTTGCCAGAAGGATAAACTAATGGGCTTAGATAGTCCAAGCAGAGATGAAAACCAGCATGTTTCAGTGTACATCATTCCCTCAGAATATGCTATAAAATATTTACATTTCCATATTATTAAGCCAATTTAAAACTAAGATTATTAGTGAGTCTCAGAAGAAGCACAAAGAGAAATGATTTTTTCGCATGCAGAAAATGAAATGCAAAAGTAATTTACTAGGCAACTTGATTAGCAACTAGAAACTGAAAACAGAAGCAAGCTCTGCATCATAGTTACTGGATAATATATAAAAAGGCACAATAAAAGTAATGCTGCATTCTGCAGTAGTTGATGTTTTCAAGTGGTCTTCAGCAACAGCTAATCAAGCCATCAATCCAGGAATGATTCAAGCTAATATGAAAGTAACTTTCAGAAGAAAGGATAGTCACCTTAATGCTACGTAGGAAAAAAATTTTTCCATGACCCAGGCCATGAAGAAAATGGAATGGATCCAGTTTAGGACACCAAAACGTAGATGTTCACATGTGTGTTAGATATTTTAATCAACAGTGCTCTAGTCAATGCAGTCAGTGGAGCATGCAGGGCTACTCAGCTGATTTACCAATCAGCACTTAATTTTACTTGAGCGAAATCACTTATTATGTTCCACTGACTGCTGGTTGGATCTCTGTCGACTGAGATAAAAGTTTAGATACATGCATACGCCACCTTTTTTTAGGCACATAATTGTAAATTCTTTACTCTGAAGCTGGATCCTACCCACAGCTGCAAGTTACGTATCTAAGAGGTAGCTTCCTAAGTAGTGTCCTCTCTGGTAAAAGATACTCCATAGTTTGTCTAATGCTGTATGAATTTCAAAATTCATATGTTGCACTTCAAAGTATATATAGGAAATTCCTAAACAGTGTAACGCTCCCCTAAAAAACTCCAGAAGAGCTAAATATCAAAATAAACATGGTTTTTAGCACAAAGATAGGTATTNCAAATATCAAAATAAACATGGTTGAGGTCAGAGTTTTTAGCACAAAGATAGGTATTTAAAAAAAAACAACAAAACCCACACTTCTGCATAGGAATAACATTTTCTAAACAGGAACACTCACAGCCTACTGTCTTCAGATATTATTTGTAGCCTTCTGGTAGGAATCCAAGCAAGGTCATAAGATTCTCATTTAAGAGCATGAAAAATCCCATGTCACCTTGAAATCATAACCAAAATTCGTCAATGGATGAATCAATGAATATTCTGATTCCTCTTAAATCCTCTGAATATTAAAATTAAAAAACCAAAAATCTCCAAAAAAAGGATTCTTGTGAGAGCAGCATCATAATTTTGAAAGAATACAAGATTTAAGTATTATATTTGCATGCCTGCCAGCAAAAGTAAAATATTACAAGTAGTGAGTCTGAGAAAGGGGTTCCTCTGAATATCTCAAAAGATATATCCTTCTAATGTTTCTGAATCACCACCACTGTCAAAGACATGGCAGAAAGAAAATACAGGAACAGTCAGAAAGAGGCCAAACTAGCACATACTCCTTCAATAACATGTTTCTGATCATGACTGCATTCGTTCTCTTACAGATAGGTGCACTTAAAGATTAGCCCATTAATAGAAGTTTGGTTTCTTATCTGTATTCATCGATGGCTGGCTCTCATACTCAGAATTATTGTTTTTATCACTTTTCAAAACAGGAAGCAAGGAGAGGTTTAAAAGATTTCTTAAAGGATGCAAAGAGATTTTTAAAAGTTCATCTTTCAAGGCAGTTGACAAATTTAAAACACAAAACCAATGTGCTCAAAAACAAAGAAAGGAAAAAAGAGCTTCCTAATGCCCTAATTCAAAAAAGCATCACTTTTTACACTTTCAAGGAAAATCCGAGACATTTCCATTGCAGCTAAAGAAAGTGAAGCAAAGCAGACTTCCTGAATCAGAGAATATGCCTATTACTCACTTGGATGTGGGTCACTTTAAAGTTAACAGCCTGGACATTGAGAAAAATCTGTTGCTCAGCATGGATTCTTCATTAGTTTCCTTGATGCCCATTGGGTAATCAGACAGAACTCAACTGGACATTCTACTTCTGGTCATTCCTGGATATTCTGGTCAAGCTTCACTTCTGTTGTGAAGGAAATAACAATAATCCCAAAGATCCAGGGCCCTTTCTTGTGCTACATCTTCAGGATCATTTGGTTTGATTCTTAGACCAAACTTTAAAGACTACATACAGCTATCCAATTTAATGCATTTTCTACACAAACGTAAGTCTCTTCAATTGAGAATTCTGGAGCATCAAAAATAGAAATAAAACCCCAACACTCTAACACGTTTCCTAGTTGTCATTATTTCCAAAGCTATTCGTCAGACTCCATTTCTTCTCCAGACAAAATTGCCAAGTTTAATGATTAGCTAATCTTAGCCAATGCATTTAGCAAGCATTCCATGTGGACCCCTTTTAAAACTGTTTGTGGAATTACAAATAATAGTATAATTTACTTATCTGTGCATTTATATACCTCTAAAATGAAGCTGTATTCCCGTGAAGTACCTTTTAATAGAAAAACACAACATTACTTGATTTCCAAGGCCTTAAATTTAATAAAGGCTTTGGGTTTGTTTTCTATCAAGGGAATTTATATTTCTGATGATTATTCTGATGTCTTAATATCTACTTTCACTTTGCTTTAAAACACCACATCTTCGTCCTGTTGAAAAAGTATTCATTTATGAAGAGTCATGGGAGATTATCAATCCTAAAGATGGAATTGTAAGATTGTAGGGATGGATCTGAAAGTCATTTTGTTATGCAAATTAGCACCAAAAAGAGAATGAAATAAAATTTTAAAACACTTACAGGACATATTACGAATTTAATTCCTAAACTAACAGAGGATTGTACAAATTATTTCAGATTAGGTACCGTGACAAACAAATTTACTTTTTTTAATAAAAAACAAACCACTAGTAGAAACACCACTCCATACAGAATCCAGTCATCTTCAACTACAGCAAGTTTCTGTCATAGCTTTCCAAATAATATACCAATGAATCTATATCATCTAAATCTAAATCTGATCTGGAAATCAACTTTCCAGATACTGAAAAATATGGGTGATAGTCAGATATTGTATCTAGTCACCTCTACTCAAACAATACGTATCAGCCAAAGTTTCACTTCAGAATTCATGTTCAGATTTAGTCTAGCTGGGCATCAAAAATCTCTATTAATTTAGTGTCCATTTAATTTTACAGAAATCAATAAGAACAGTAAATCACAAAGCAAGTGATCTAAAAGATTATTAAATTATAGCACCGATCCACAAAACAGTCTGCTCATATATTTAAAGAATCCCAGTTTTCATACCCGTGAACAAAATGTAATCTTATACTGTTCCCTGGAGCTCGCTCTCGTCTCTTAGAAGCTGCACTTTTTCTTTTTTCTTTGCATTGCTCTTTAAGTTGAGGTAGATCTTCTTTGTAAACCTTTAAGAAAGAGTACATTTATCAATTAAGAGATTCGTAAGGAATGCACGTTTCTGAGTATTCTGACAGTTAACACCCACTAAAATGTTATACTGACATCACTGAAATAAATTTCCAATAACTGTAGCTGGTTATTGTATAGTGCAACTGTTTTTTTAAATTACAACCCAAACTCTAATGTAACCTGCTAGGTATATTTGCAATCACTTTTTTTCCCCTTTTTTTGGTATCTTAAAGCTTTGAATACATCAGATAACAAAAATTCTGTAGGTTTTGGTCACATCCCGCTCAGCTCACAGTCTCTCCTGTTTTCAGATTTCATCAAGTCTTCATAAAAGATCAACTTGAAACTGGGAAGCATTCTAAATACCATTAAAACTAAAATCTTTACCTGTCGACGATAGGTGATCTGTGTCTCTTGTTCAATTTCAGAGTCCAGCTCTGGAACATCAGACTGATCTGAATCTGATTCATCACTGTTAGAATCAACCAGACTCTCTGCCATCAAGAAAAGAGAAAAAGCAAATGAAGCAACCTACATCACAAACCAGAAAGTGTTTAAAGTAACTGCTTAATATTTCTTAATTTGATAAATGATGCTTGCATTAACTACAACATAAACTGCTTAAAACTGACAGACTGACAGGATCAATTCTGCTGATGCAGTAGAAATATGCCATCTATGATAATTATGTTTGTTATTAGGAGTGAGTAAGTTTTCATTCAATTAAGTTCTTTCATCAACATTACTGTTACGAGGAAAGTAAGAAAAAAAGAGAATGAAGTAATGACTATAAAGCAGGAACCAAGACCCGCAGAAAACTGACAAGAGAATTAAAAGGCTCAAAAAAAAATTTATGGTTAAGTGAGCCATTGAAGTAAGCAGAAATTATTCAGGTAGATTAGGAAAAGAAATAAGCAGATATGGTAAGGAAGTGGTAAAAAGTGACTGTGGAGAAAAAGAGTAGTCATTTAATGTTTCTGGTTTAACACCTGAATAAAGTCTGATAATGTTAAAGCACTGAGTTTCATTCCAACAGAATGTGAAAACTGGCCTGTCTGATAAATAATAATATATTTGGAACTTTCTGCAACATTTGATTGCACGTTCTTTTTTTTTTTTTTTTTAATAATTAAGAAATCAGGAAAAAAATATTCTAGAACAAAAATGGATCTCAAAATATAACTACAAAGCAAGAATCAACACTTGGTAAGAAATGTTTTTAGAAATATGTAATCAAGACCAATCTTTGGAGTTACACTATCAAAGATTTTTATCAGTAATCTGGAGAAAAACCATACTGCTACCAATAAAGGTGGCAGATTAAATAGTTAGAAAAGCCATTAACAGGATAACTATCAACAGTGTGACATAACAATTGTATGTCACACACGGTCAGATAGCCTGAAGTAAGGGTATATTATCCAGGAACAAGGAATCTAAACACTTAACATAGAGAAATTTTCTGTGATTCTGTAACTTTACTTCTCTTTTAGTCTCCTCTCCTTTCACTCTTTTTTTCTTTTTTTAATAAGTTACCTACCTTGGGGTGCTATATGAAGAGAGTCCTTCAACTTCCGGTCAGGGACAAATTTCCACTGGAAGACAGAATGATCAGCTCCCCCAATGGAAACAACCCACTGGTGATCGTGAGACCATCTGACATTTGTCACATGAGCAGAATGACCAAGATATCTTTTAAACTTTGCTCCTAGAAGAATAAAAATCTCTTTCAATACATTTGAAATATGTATTCAGAAACACTTTAGGAAAACATATCAAGGAACTCTTATAACAAAGAATGGTTTAATAAAGATATTCTAATTACTAGGGATATTTTCATTAATACCAGCAACTTTTTGCAGTATTCACAGATTTTAATCTGTCTTTAAGATAAATTTTAAAATTTCCCTTCCAGGATATAATATCTTCACCAAGTTAAACACAAGGAGAGAAAACATGATGGTGCAGGTATACTGAAGGAATATTTTTTTAAAAAAATATTGTATTAATTTTGGTGGTTTTTTTTACAAAGTAAGACTTTGCCAGTTATTTCTACATTGAGAGGATGTAGTTATTTAAATGTTAAAGGATGTATATTTAGCTCTGTGAAAATACTTCCATATGTGTTTTGGTGGCACTGGTTCTCACTGAGTAACTCGAGTGCTAGCAATTTATATACGTACACCTCTTGTAGTAGTAGTGGTAGTCATAGTGGAGCTAAATGTAGTTAATATTTCACTGAGAAACTGTGTTTTAGGCTTCAGTTTTTAAAATGTCACCAAAAAATGTCATTATTGCTAGTAAAATGTTGAGGAAAATGTGTTGGAAAAAAAATTATACTACAAGTAAAATGCAGTGCCATATTCTGATTACAGGACCAATTTGCTGTTCACTTATTTATCACCTCTAAACATTTAGTAAAGCTGTTTTTTCTGGTTCCTATCCCAAATCTTCATCATAGATCCAGGGAAAGGATACTGCTTGAAAGACCAAGGTGAAATACTTCAAGATACATATTTATGTACATATAAAAGGACAGGGAGTGCATCACTTCATTAAATTCTGTTTTTTAAAAACGAAATATTTTACAAAAGGAATAAAATATATGTAACACTTTTGGCTGTCCTATTAAAAATGCAAATAAAATACGGTAACTATTACAGTTGTCAATACAGCAGCCTGCTATTGCTTTCCACCTTTGAGCTCTAACTAAATTTCTAAGAATAAATATTGGCCATTTATATAATTTTAAAAAAATTGTTTTCTAAAATCTTCCTCTTGAATAACCAAAATTCAAAAATGAACATTTAAATAGAACTTAAAGGTGCTACCTTTTCTTAGACATGGGTAGCGAAAGAGCTTTACTATTCCATAATCATCAGCTGTAACCATAACTTGCCCAATAAAATTTGCATCCACAGAATTTATATCATTTATATCTGAATATTTGGGCCATATTCCATTGACTTCAAGTCCAGAAACACAGGTCCATGATGCCCACTGAACACCTTTTAATTCCTCCTTGTTTGCTACTTCTTTTCCACCTATGAACAAAAACAAAGAGCTGTTTTTTCAACATTCACTTATGCAATTTTAAAGAACATAATTTTTTAAAAAGACACCAGAAATCATATTCAAGTGAAGGAAATCCTGATGTAATATTCTCTATTATGACCGATGGTATCGGCAGTAAAGCTTCTCAAGACTCCTGCTTAACAGGAGATCAAGAGTTTGGTACATCACAGTTTTTATTGTTTCTTGATCTGTGCTGAAGGCTGTGTTATTTGTAAATGTTTACCCAAAAAAACACACATAGCCATTCTAGGTTAGAATTTAGAAACATTTTGTACAGTTTGCTGAACTGCTTTAGAAATCTATATTACTAGAGAGAAAAGAAAAAAAAACTCATTTAACATGTGGCCATATCAATTTTTTGCTTAGATCCTTGTTACACTATTTCACATAAGTTCAGTTCTATCTGTAATAAGATTGATCAAGTCCCACAAAGTTTCACATAAAAGTCAGACAAAAGGAATATTTAATAAACACCGTGTCTTCAGGAATGGCCAGAGGCAGAGTGCAGGAGCAACACAAGAACCATGTGAACAATTGTAAAAGTTCTAAGTCAGACCAAGTGTACAACTGCAGAACCTGAGTAGGACACTGATAACATTTCTCAGACTCCAATGGTAATAAAACCTAAGACAACTAGGCTGGGTTGTTCCCTGTTTTCTTATTGTTAATAGGATTCTGACTAGTGGGAGGGGAAGGGATGGGATGGAGCATGGAGCAGCCTCAAGTACTCTAAGGAGGTAATTTTTCAACAGAGGGATAGTGCAAGGGAGAACAAGCTGACTGGAAAAAACAAACTCAAGAAAAGCCATAGAGAAAAGACAAACAGTAAATAAATCAGGAAAGAAGACCTAAACAATCAAACCAAAAAAAAAAAAAAAAAAAAACAAACCAAAACAAAACCCAACCAAATAAACAAACAAGAAAATTGTAACTCTGAGGAAAAGTTTAACTGCTATATACTCCAAAAACCAGAAAGGAACTCAAGTACCCTGGTTGAAGGTCCTTCAGCTCTGACGAAATAAATGTACCCTTTGACAGGGTTTACCTTGTAATCTCCTTCAACCACTAATCCATGCAAACGATGACTACTAATTCTTGTTAAACTCATGACTAAGTCCTATAGCTTTTATATTAGTCAGCTCTAAGTTCCTTACTCATTTATAGTGGAATTTCAAGTGTCATGTAATTATAAACAATATTCTGAAACATTGAGGAGATTACTCTAACCTCACTGACTTAGCTAAAGTTTTTTCATAAACAGTTTTCACAATTCCACGTTCTAACAGATCAAGAAACTCCAGGCTGAAAGCTGCCTATGTAACTTCAAATTGTTCCTCCTGGGTATAAATATTTGTTACAGTATAATTCAATTGTCACAATCTTTTCTTATATATCTTCTGTCTCAGTGCACAAAATCAAACACGGGCACAGAATGAATTAGATGGGTTAGTAAAAAAAGTTACAAAAAGGTCCATAATGTACAATGCAAAGCATAAATATTGTATGACAAATGATAGGACAATATAGTAAGTGGTGATGATGATAAATACTACAAATACAATGAGTGGGAAAAATACAGAATGATATTATGGAAAGCGTGTATATACATAGAAAAACAAGTCAAATCTTGTGACTAGTACTGCCCTTGAAACATTGTAATCAGGACTACTAAAATCTGAAGCTTTAAGATCATGTACTAGGTGCACTGGTCCTTTGCAGAAGGAATTATTTGATGGAAGTATGTCAGAATTATGGGATAATTCAGTCAAGTTTTCAAGACACTGTTGTCTTGAAAATACAATAATGGAGTTGTCACAAACTTTGCATCTGGAAACTGTATTTTAGTATTATGTACACTAACGTTCTTCAATAGTCCCTTGTCGTAAAAGGGAAAAAACTCATTTGAACTTGCTTTATCAGCAGACTCCCTAACTAAATTTCTTCTTGATATTTTTATCAATCTTGAAAGTTGCAGGATTGAATCACACATGTGTCACAGCATCAATATTTCTTTTGCTTCCAGTGAGTAAATCCTAACATTCTGGCATACTTGTATCAGGTCCTCTTTTTTTCTCTCTACAGTTAACTAATTCCATTATACTGCCAAATTAATTTGCATTCCTATTGTTCTAGCTATTACAAATTTCTCACTTTAAAATCTCTTTTAAGTTAAATTCCTCAATTCTGCTGCAAACACAGTTCTAAAAACATGTTGCTTTTTCCTGACATTAAAAAAAAAATTGTACAGTGCAAGCTAATGATAATCGATCTAATATCCAATCTCAGTAAGTAAAAAGCTATTAAGCTCTTGCAAAATCAGTTTAAATGCAAAGTTTTTCTTTTTCTAAAAATGCAGGAGTGAAGATTTAGTTTTGAGAAATAAATTATAAGCCAACATCTCTACCATGAAAAGAGACATTATAAATAAAAGTAAACATATAAGGATAAAAATATTTAAGTAATTTTGCCAGAAACTGACATACTTCTTCGGATATAGTAAATATTTACACCAACTTAGGAAAAAAATTCTCCACAACCCAGTGCTTTGAACCAGGATTTATATTTATCTGTTTTTACAAAACCACTATACATTCTTTCTGTAATAAAAAATATCATAAAGACAACTCAGAATCTTACTTGGCATTCTGTAAAAAAGTCTCTTCCCATTGCCATCATTGGTCTGTAAATATTTACTGTCTGAAGACCAATCCATATGGGTGATGAAACTTAAAGATCCAATACATTCCCCAACTTTCTTGTATCGCTGAACAACACCATATATATCCACAGAGCTGTCATTGGAACCAACAGCTAGGAAATTCCCATCTGGTGAATATTTCAGTTCATGAATAGCTTCTTTCCTGTCTTTGATATGAACAACCTCAGTCATATCTCTGTAGTGTGAAAGAAAGCATGCCATAAGTATAGAAGAGCTTTTTCATACTGTCAAGGTCTCAGTTTTTAAAAAATAGAGAAAATTAAGTGAACTGTACTATCATACGTGCGAACACAACACTATTTTTCAGACTCCGGTAAGGTCAAAAAAAGAGAACGGCGATGCAAGTTGCTGCACCAGGCTAAGGGAAAGCAAACAAAAACAACTGTTCAACGTGAGTCCACAAAAATAAGTCAGGTAGATTACCAGATCTTTGTTCACTCGGGGAAGAAAATTTCACTGACATGAGACACAGATCTCATTTTCGCTTTAAAACTATGAGATTGCAGCAACAAGGGAGCGCTGGTTTTGTATGAGTGATGTGTTGACAGCAACATTCCAACACATGGAAACAGTTCAGGAAGTAATGAAAATTTATTTCTTAATGATTCTTAATAATTAAAGCTAAAATCTCAACTAAAACACTTCCTAGAAGCAGACTAATGTACTTTTTCAAATGCATTCTTACAGAACAACATGAACACACACAGCACACACTTTAAAAAATCCAAGCACCCTCAAGATCAATAATTGAAAACAGAAATGTAAATGATATGTACAGTCAATACAATGTCAATACACATATAACAATGTCAATACACATTAGATAACATGCTTGAAAGACTTAATAACATATCTATTTTTAATTTTTGCAACACACCTGACTCGAAGCACGGTGAAAGAGCCATCTTTCATTCCAAGAGCAAGATGGATTCCATCAGTACTAACCGCAGCACAGCGAATGGGTTCCTCCATATTGCATCGTGCAATCAGAGCATGGTCTATTAAACTCCAAATTCTAAAATCAAGTGATAATTACAAATGTAAGGAGAGGTTGTAGCTGTGACATAGATAGCATGAAGCCTGCAATTTCTGCAGAATGCTGTATGTGGGAGTGTCCTATTTTTAAATATTTTTCTGCAAGGTTTCCTCTGAGATAGAATTTTCTTCCTAGTAACTGGCACATGACTACGCTTTGGTTTTATGCTGAAAACAGCATTGAC
>WBNH01005762.1:0-23439 GCA_013401255.1 Urocolius indicus
TTTTTAATTTTATGTCTAATGTGGAAGTCTGTGCCAGGCAATTTCATTGCATCTTTGGTGGAGGATATAAAATTGAAAATGCTCTAAGTCACGCTCATTAGATTTCTTCAGCACAAACTTTCAGTGCAGTATTACTAATAAAAGAGGAAATCTACAATTAATAATAAGAAAATTAGTCTCTAGCAGCTTTCGTTTTCCATGATATTTCAATTCTTCAGTAGAAATTATTATGGAGTAGCCCAGATGTAAAAAAGTCCCTCAAACCCTAAAAATCTCCAACATCAACAACAAAAATATGTTTGCTATTTCCTTGTAAGTACAGGGTTAGTAGCAGTGAGAATCTACCAATCAGTAAGATGATTTCCCATTCATAACTAATTCATTGATCTGTTAAAAGGAAACTCCTTTCTTATTTTATACATAAATTAAATGTCTTGGCGTTACAGAATTAAAAGGAAGTATGTTAGGTCATATGAATTATTCACATGGAACTGTGGTGATATGGAAAGGTAGAGACACAATGAAGAGAAATGTTATTCATTTCCACACTAACATGCAAAAAGATGTATACAACAGTAAATGAAAATACTAAAGCTATGGTAAATCATAGTGAAAGACTAATTGCAATGTTATTCACAATACAGGCATCCCCCTTCCTGCCTTTGTCTCATTGCCATAAATTGGGCATTGTGATTGCACCATGGCAATGCTTTCTCACCTCATCTGCCTTGAGCTCAACTGTCCTGGGACTCATTCAGCTCTGGTCCCAGACCCCTGCCTTCAGAGGTCGCCTGGGCATCCTCTCTAACCACAGAGCCATATCTACCTTGGTAGTACTGCATTATTGCTCACTTCTGCATCAATTTGCTCATGCCTCAGTGGGGAAGATCAGTGGCCTACAGAACTTGAGTCAGCTCTTGTAGGGGGCCTACCTCTCATGACCAGAATGACATGACAATACATGTTTTCCCTTCTCTCACTCTCATCAAATCGAAATGTTTCTGAGTAGTTTTAGCAACTCTCTAAAACTCTGTAGTGAGCTTTTCTGGTATGAAGTTCGAGCATACAATCACTTTCTATAGTCATAGATTTCTCTGCTCACGGAAAGACAATGACAACTTTGTACATCACAACTTCTAACCATAAATCCTAGATTGCAGACGCTTTTGTTATTCCTTCATTTACTGTTCTGCATGTTATATGCATAAGAAGCTCTGAATTGTTGAGCTCAGTCCCACATAGAAATAGAACAAAAAGTGGTCTGAAATCAAAATGCTTTATAATTTAAAGATTTCTGGGTCTCCTGTCTATGCATTAGGTTTTGGCCTTAAATAGCAGAATGGTGATTAAAATGTACTATAGGAATAAAGACTGAGGCTATTCCTGAGGCTTTTCTTGACATTCTGTTGTAAGTCAAAAAAAAAGACAATACTAGATTAGAGCGCTCACAAAGAAAATGAGATAATAACATTCATCCTTATTAACGATGATATAGAGACATCAGTCTCCAGATGTTCTTTGCCAGATGTATTTGTTGTATCCAAAACCACAAGCTTCACAGGCTGTATCTCACTTCAGTACATCTATTGTTACAGTGCTATGTAGTAATTCTTTTCCGAAGATATAGAAGCAATAATATTAGTTAATAGGATAAATGAGGAAAAGTAAAAACCAGGCCATCAGTTCTCATATACACAAGAAAATTAATTATAAGTTAAGAAGATGGAGGAGCTTCAGAAAGATTTAATGAAGTAAGACTAGTGTGAGGAAACACAAGAGAAAGCTAGACACAGCAGAATGGTAAGAGAATAAAGGCATAACATTAGATAGAGCAAGTAAACAACATGAGTGAAAAACAGGAATCCAAAGGAATACAGCCCAGTGTACAGCTTGGTCTTGCACAGCTAGAGCCAACTAGACCTAAATCAGATTTTTGCTTTGCTTACATTACTAACAGATTTTCTCATTTCAGTGAAAATATGTTTCAGGCTTATGATTATTTGATGTATGTCAGATTTGCATGCTCAAGCAAAATGGTTTTTATGACATCATTTGCATTTTGAGGGCATTCTGGAAAGTCTCCTAAAGGATTGGCATAGCTGACTGAAAGACAGAATATTCACACTGTGAAGAATGTCAACATTAAAATAGGAAAAGATTGGATTTTCTAAATCAAAGTGAAAAATAGAGGTTTCCATTTCACAAATTTTCTTAACCCACTTTACTCTCCCCAGCATTATTGTCTTTTTGGTGATCTGAATTAGATGGATGCTGAAGTATTATGCTGTCATAGCTTAAACTCTATGTTAGCTAGAAGAAAATTATTTTCTGTCCTGTGTATTGGGTTTATGTGGAGGAGTTTTTTTGGTAACAGGAGAGGGGCTGCAGTGATCCTTGTAAGAATCTGATCAAAGTTTCCCCAGCTACAGCGTCAGAACCACCTCTGGCCAAGGCTGAGACAATCAGGCATCTCTGTGAATAACATATTTAAGAAGGGAAAATCACAGAATCACAGAATCTTAATGGTTGGAAGGGACATGGGACGGAAGAGGAAAAACCATGTAAATACTAAGAACAGTAAGGAAAGAGAGGAGGTGGTGTGCTGCAGCAGAGACCCCCGCCTCCCGTGGTAAGACAGCAGTGTGCCTCTGCAACCCATGGAGCTGAGTTCTGCTGGCAGCTGGTGGAGGACCCCACGCCAGAGCAGATGCTGGCACACAAAGAAGGCCATGGGAAGCCCACAATGAAGCACTTTGGTCCTGACAGACTGTAGCCCAAAGAAGGGACCCATGCTGGAGGAGTTTATCTGGAGCTGCAGCCACTGGGAAGGACTCATGCCAGAGAGGTTCATGAAGGACTTTGTCTTGTGGGAGGGACCCCAAGTAGGAGCAGGGGAGGAATGTGACGACACTTTTTCCCTGAGGAAGAAAGAGTGACAGAGAATACCTGTAACAAACTGCTAGCATCTCCCATTCGTTGCCCCACTGTACCACTGTGGGTAATTTGAAAATATCTCCTTAGTTCAATTTAGACATTGATTAACCAATGTCATAGTTTTGTGAGGAGCCACTTTTGCTTGGTAACAGGGGCAGGAGCCTGCAGCATAGACCTGGTAAAGAGTTCTCAAACTTTCCCCCGGCTCTTGGGTTCAGATCCACCTCCAGCCTGGCTGGGCTAATCTGGAGCCTCTGTGATCACTATTTAAGGACAGGAATTTAATGTGCTTGGGAGGAGGTGTAAGCGTGTTACAAGATGGAGGCGACCATGTGGACCCCACAGACAGAGAAGGAGGAAGGAAGGAGGAGCAACAGACAAGAGACCCCTCTGCAACCCATGGTGAGAATGCAGGCTGTACCCCTTCAACCTGTGGAAGGCAATGGCAGGAGTGAGCCACCAGCAGCTCTGTGTGAGTGCACCCAGACAGCGAGAGACTGTGTGAGGAGGCAGCCATAGCGCAGAACATGCTGGAGAGTCTGCGGGCCACAGAGACTCACACAGGAGATGGAGGAGCTGTAGCGTTTGGGATGAATGGACATTGGAAATGCCCGTGCAGGGCTGACGTGTGTGTGAGGTACTCCATGGAGGAGCAGGGGGGATCGGCATGGTGCCCGCCTGCCCTGAGGAGAGAGAAACAGCAGAAGCTAACAGGAGTAGACTGAGACCCCCCCATTCCTGGCCCCCTTGAGCTGTTCAGTGGAGGAGGAGATAAAGACACCAGGATCAGGGCTCTGAGCCCGAGAAGAGGGAATGAGTGAGGAGAAGGTGGTCTTAAAGGGCTGGTTGTGCTCTTCATCACTGTACCACTCTGTGTTGCTTCCTATTTGTTATGTTTTGGTGTTTTATGGTTATGTTTTAGTTGGTGGTGGATTAAAATTATTTTCTGTGTTCTTCCCCAAGCTGAGTAGCCTGGTCTGTTTTTTCCAGGACCATAAGTGGCAATTAAGACCTCCCTGCCCTTTAGGAATTCTCAAGTCCATGGTACTTGAGTCTAATCATGGATAGGTCTAAACCACAACAACTAACTTCCTCCCCACAGAGAAAACAGTGACATTCTGTCCTCACAGAAGCAACAAAGCTGTATCAGTACCTTTTATCTCACAGAACCTCATCAGGATTTGAGCCAAGGACAGCATGTTTCTCAGGTAGCAAAATGGCCTTTGTCTTTTAAGAAATACAGAAAATTGTTACAGTAGATCAGAAACACAGAAATTTTCCAGTGTTATAACATTCAGAAACCTGAGCTTTAAGCTCAAAAGAGAAAATCATACTCAACTCTAAAGACCACTTCTATTTTTGCTTTTCTTCAATAAAAACTCTAGACTAGGTGCAGAGCACTTCCCCTTTGTTTAAAGGGCATAGCACTTTAAACATCTCATCTCAGACTTCCAGTAGTTAAAAACACACAAAATTATTTCAAATTGAGGTATGAGTCTTAAGCTTTGAATTTATTCCTCTTTTGCCTCACACGCAATAGCAGTTAAAGTCTAGGTTCTAAATTTCTATTTAATAATTCTTAAATACTTTGGGAAGAAAATGCAAATAAGGGCATAAATATAAATATATAAATATATAGGGCATATAAATGGCCAGTAATTGATCATCTTGGAAACTGGGTAATGAAAAAGTTTAATTAAAAAAAAACTTGTTTTCAGCTAAACTTCACTAGACTTATCCTGAGATAAGGAAATGTAAACAAAACCAGTTAGAGAAAGAGCATGATAACATTACCATGATTTGGAAGTCAAGTTTGTCACTAAAAAGGGAAAGCAAATGGGATGTAATCAGAAAAGTCTAGACAAAGAGACACTGTTACAACCTCATCAGACCCTCTCATTGGATGCATCAATTATGCCTTGCACATGTTGTTGGTTATTGCACTCTGAATCTGTAATAAGCAACTGACTATCATGTCATTTTTTTTTCTCAACCAATAGAACATAAAGAAATTGAGATTTCTTCAAGCAGATAACTGTTTGGCCAGTTTCCGCAACTATTTCTATTACTCTTCCTTCTTGCCACCTACATTAAAATACTATTTAAACTCTTTAACCTGACTTTTTAAAAATAAATTCTTTTCTGCAGGAAGAAACTATCTTAGGTTAACAATGTAGTGTTTCATTACATAACTTTAAAGAAAGACAAATTACAGCGGTGTCATATCATGTAACATCATAATAAACCACTGATAAATAATTAAGTGCTGGATAGTTTTTTTTTTATCATTCTTTATTAACTGTCTAAGGCATGTTGCTGAGAGGAAGGGCTTTCAGGGATTGCATTTTCTTTTCTTTCTTCTTTGTATTATAATGGTGCTTTATGTACCAAGAATTTCTCTGTGACGGTGGTTTTAGGGTCTGCCAGCCACATAGCTGCTGCTCCTCTGCATCTGTCTGTTGTCACAGTCTCTCTATGTAATAATGTGTTTCTGAAAGATATAAATAAGTGATGAAGAAGGCAAAGGTCAGGATATATACCCTTTTGAACCCAAGTTACAGCACTCAACAAGGGCTCCTGATATGCTCTTGCTTCATTTCTGTTTCCAACAATTTTAAAGCACTCATACAATTATGTCACACATTCATTCTCCTCCCTAGCTGCCCCCACTTCCTCCTTCTCACTTCCCCCACTCCTTGGCTCATGATCTAATGCAACATAATTCAGTGTGAACTAGCATGTCATGTAAAAAAACGGAAGAGAGAGTTTCTTCAGATCAGATATTTGTTATCAATTTGAGCAAAGAAACCAGTTCCAAATGTATTATAGACACTGGACTGGTGACAAAGAATACTCATTTGTCATGCCAAAACTATTTCATTTTCATGTGTTGAATACTAAAAATGTAAATCGGCCCTTGGTATGGAGGATTTTTTATTTCACATAGAAGCATCAACACCAAACTAATTCTGCTTAATTAGGAGTAATTTACAATGCACAGGATAAAAAATACTGTAAACATCTATCCAGTTAGTATACTTCTTAGCCAGGCACTGAACAAATAAGCTGCCAATATGGAATTAAAAAGTTGCATCATCTAGTAGTATTATACTAAATTCAGACATACAGAATTTCAGATGTTAAAGATCTAATTTCAAATCATGTGCAGTTCGTTTTTTGTCTCAGAATCAGGTAGTATTATTTTACTTCTGACTCTAACGCATCTTTTTAAAATGTCATGCTTATGTGATGTTCAAGAAGAAATTATTTGATGTCTTAGTGATATAATATATATTGATCACACATATTGATTATTTTTGCATGAGTGGTCTACTTATCTTTCATGTCTAAGCTACTTGGTTAATGTGCTGATTGGCATTGTATAGTTCATTGTGCCTGAACATGAGGGAGGATCTCGTTAATATTTACAAATATCTAAATAGTGGATATCAGGAGTTTGGGACATTTCAATGGTATGGGACGTTTTCAATGGTATCTAGCAACAGGACAAGGGGTAATAGGATGAAGCTGGAACACAAAAAGTTCCATTTAAACATAAGAAAATACTATTTCACTATGAGGGTGAGGGAGCTCTGGTGCAAGCTACCCAGAGGGGTTGTGGAGTCTCCTTCCTTGGAGGCCTTTAAGACCCGCCTGGACATGCTACCTGATCTAGGTGGATCTGCTTCTGCAGGGAGGTTGGACTAGATGATCTCTAAAGGTCCCTTCCAACTCTACCATTCTATGATTCTATGAAGATAATGAAAGAGCTTGTAAAATCTCAACAAATGCTGTAATGTGGATAAGTACAAAATAAAAAACAGTTTAAATGAAGCAGTAAGACAATAATTTATTTATAGTGTTACAACAAGTTAATTAAATACTTCTTGGCTTTAATCCATTTTTCATCAGGATTAATCACGCAAAGCTTTTCCAGATGACTAGATGGGCCATATTTGAAGAAATGCATCAAGCATAGTGATTAGAGGCTATTTCAGTGATTTATAATGGTTATCACATGTATGGGTTAAAGACCATCTCAAAAGCTTTCAGTAACTTCTAAGGTTATGATTTTCTCAGAAAAAGTGGTACTGATCATTTAATTCCAAAATGCCCACTGACATTCTGGTAGTGTGTGTTTCACACATGGACCAAACACTTCTACCAGAAAAGCACTTCTTGTTAAAAAAGATTGTGTCTGTGGGAGGAGGTTTACTGCTAAAGTGTTTCTATTCAAGCCCACCTAGGAGAGGTTGGAGTTAGGACTGAGTAGTTCTTAAATCCATGCTGGTCATAGGAGGGCATGAGGAACTTCCCTGCTTCCAGAATTTCTTCTCATAAGCACAAACGTGTGATAGGTGATTCAAGAGCACGCTATCACTTGATCAGCCACGAAGCTGTGGTGCCCTAGGTGAGCAGGCCAGTGAGAAGACAACAGAGAATGAGGAACATTAGTGAGAGAGCATTTCTTGCGTCACTGTTCTAGCTAGTTTCTCTGGTAAGTGTCATCTGAATGCCAAGTGTAGTTAAGCTGCTGCTGTAGCAACAGGGAAAGTCAACAGCCCAGGAAGAATCTGGCCAAGTGAAGGCACGTTTTAATGGAGATATTGATTTAGAAGCCAAGAGCCACACCTTGAATGTTTCTTTCTTAATTGGAATGCTCTTCACATGTAGAAAACTGAGTCTTAACACCCTAGATGAGCCAAAAGCATCTCTTCCCTCAGGAAAACCTGTCCTGGGGCCACGCAAGAGTGCAGCACTCATCATGCATCCTGGTATCCAATCATCTAGACCTAGATCAATACCAAAGATGTATGCTGAGTTGGTCTCTGCAGATAAGTCCAGTTGGTGTGGAAAGTTCATATGCATGTCCATAAATTCTGAGAGACTTAATAGTTGCCCTGAGCTATAGCTGGTGCCAGGACTGTGCTATCACATAACAGCAGAGTGGATGGAGTCCCTGTGCTCAGGAGCATTCCCCAGTTCTGCTAGGGGAACTGGAGTAGGTGTAGACTATAACATATTTAGTCTGCAGTGCTCTCCAGAAAGACCGTGTTGACTGTTTATTTCGGGAATGGGCAGTGAGATATTTTATGCAAAGTCTTGGTTATGCAACTGTTTGAAGCATACACACATTGTGAATAGGTGTCTTCCTTTAAATACCACTTACATTACACTGAATGACTTCAGTGAATGTTCTTGCTTGTGAAAGGCTGCAGTAAAACAAAGAATGAGCAACACAAATAAACTTTGTTCTAATTAGATTTCTACAGTACATTCCTCATCCCAGTAACTGAGTGCTAACATATGTGACTAGAATCAAACATAAACTTGTCCTTCGTTCCTTTCAAAAACAATAGATTTTTAGTTTCATTTTTAAACCAGATCTTATATTTCATTGAGTTGCATTTAATTTCATTTAATTATCTATTTAATATATACATTTATTGATCCATTTTATGCACTTTTTTATTATACAAACTCAAACTTGAGCCTTGAATTACTCTAAAATTCAGTCAGAACTGGTGATCTACCTGACTTCAGTGAAATCTGTACTTGACTGGTAAGCTATCTTCCTGTCATTCACTACCTTTTTGTCCCCTATGCTGTGTCTGTTAAAAAAGGAAGTGGCTTCTTTTAACACATACTTTTATTTTTTATTATTATTTTATTTAGGGCGGTTTTGAGAAGGAAGAAACATGAAAGTTTTCTCATTTNACACGCAAAGAATATTTTAAATTTCCTAGGCTTCATTCACCCAGCTTAAACAGTTAAAATGTGTCCTTCAGTAACTCACAACTAATGCCTTTTTTATTAGGTTTAGTGCGCTGTGACGCTCACTGAAATAAATACCCAATCACTTTAACCATCTCCTAACTGTGAGCGGCTACTGCAAGAGCTATTATTTCATAATCTCAATTTTCAAATACCTTGGAGATACTGAATTTGGAGAGAAGTGAACCGTATTGAACGGCAAAAGACAGATGGATAGGGTAGGCAAACCTAAGAACTGGTAGCTCTAGGCACCTTTCATCAAAAAGAGACTGTGATTGGAACAATTTAGTCATCCATTCAACATAACCTATTTTAACACTTGGCTTGAAGTCTGTAGGGTCTTAGGCACACTTGTAGAGCAGCAGTATTGCTAATGAGCTACTTTCTGCTTTTTTACCCGGGGCTTTCTTTTCTAAAAGATATGCCTCTACTGTTTCCCTTGCAGAGTAACAAAAGAATTGCTATTGGCAGCAATTAAGAGGTTTGAATACCATTTACATTTCTTTATCTTTCAGGTCAGTGAGACACTAGCACAAGAGGGTTTAAATTGAAATACTCCTTATGACTCATGCTTTTAAAGGCATATTAACTCCAGTCTGAAAATAGATGACACTTGAAGTCAAATCTAGCTCCTGGTCTCATAATGAAGTTCTGTGTCTAATTTTTTTAGCTAGTTTAGACTAAAAGCTGTTCTATGAGGCAACATTATTCTTTCTCTGTGTGTTTTGTGCAGCTCTGACTTCATGAGAGTTATATGATGGGAAGAAGCCAATATCCACTAATTAATACACAGATCATGTGTAGGTGCATTGAAGCCCTAATAACTCCACCTCCCCACTCCATCCATTGACAGAACAAGCACCTCACTTAAACAATACCAGGGAATTCTCTAATCATGGAAACCTAAGAGCTTCAAGAGAGCTTCGAATTCAAGTCTCAGGATGAACAGGGAACAGGACCCAAGCACATACATAGAACTGTTATTGCAGGACCTGTCACTGAATTGTTCTCAGTTCTCACTGCGTAAGCAGACATGTTGAGCTAGGGGCAGATACTGCAAGACCTTTTCAATAATATATGTTACATAGGCAGAACATCATTCAGTGGTCAAGATTCAAACTCCACTGGCATCTTTTTAAAGACATAGACTGAATCCATCAGCTCTTCAATCAGGATAAGCATATGAGATAAAGATATACAAAAAACTGTTGAATCACATCTTAGTTGCAAGGCAAAAGCTAATCATAAAGCTGAGTTCTATTATGCATTCCAAATACACACACAGAACTGGCTTGTGAGGAGTCCCCAGGCAGGGCTAAGGAACAGTCTTTTCCTCCCTGACTTTTGCATAACAGTATCTGGAGAATAATGCTAATAGGACAAAAACAAGAAGGAAGAGGGGGAGAGAAAAGCTCCTTTCAACTTTGCCACAGTGCTGCTGCCAAGTGCAATAGCTCTGCACTAATTATGGTACAACTACACACATTTTGATATCTTGGAATATTACACTGTTTTCTTGCTCCTGGGANTCATTCACTACCTTTTTGTCCCCTATGCTCTGTCTGTTAAAAAAGGAAGTGGCTTCTTTTAACACATACTTTTATTTTTTATTATTATTTTATTTAGGGCGGTTTTGAGAAGGAAGAAACATGAAAGTTTTCTCATTTGGTTGCTGAAAACAGCTGCAAAATCCGTTCGTCTAGTGCTGGAAAAAGTATTGTTTGATTTACTGATGAAGGCACTACCTAATTGAATGAGCAAAGCAAGCAGGAATTGGCCAAGCACTTTTCTTTTATGGCATCTCTCTATCACAGCATTCAATGTATTCCACAAAGTTATTAACTATACAGAAGATGAAATGGAAATGCTTGCAGTCTGGCTTAGAGTATATCTAAAAAGTTATATATATATATATATATATATATCTACTAACACGCAAAGAATATTTTAAATTTCCTAGGCTTCATTCACCCAGCTTAAACAGTTAAAATGTGTCCTTCAGTAACTCACAACTAATGCCTTTTTTATTAGGTTTAGTGCGCTGTGACGCTCACTGAAATAAATACCCAATCACTTTAACCATCTCCTAACTGTGAGCGGCTACTGCAAGAGCTATTATTTCATAATCTCAATTTTCAAATACCTTGGAGATACTGAATTTGGAGAGAAGTGAACCGTATTGAACGGCAAAAGACAGATGGATAGGGTAGGCAAACCTAAGAACTGGTAGCTCTAGGCACCTTTCATCAAAAAGAGACTGTGATTGGAACAATTTAGTCATCCATTCAACATAACCTATTTTAACACTTGGCTTGAAGTCTGTAGGGTCTTAGGCACACTTGTAGAGCAGCAGTATTGCTAATGAGCTACTTTCTGCTTTTTTACCCGGGGCTTTCTTTTCTAAAAGATATGCCTCTACTGTTTCCCTTGCAGAGTAACAAAAGAATTGCTATTGGCAGCAATTAAGAGGTTTGAATACCATTTACATTTCTTTATCTTTCAGGTCAGTGAGACACTAGCACAAGAGGGTTTAAATTGAAATACTCCTTATGACTCATGCTTTTAAAGGCATATTAACTCCAGTCTGAAAATAGATGACACTTGAAGTCAAATCTAGCTCCTGGTCTCATAATGAAGTTCTGTGTCTAATTTTTTTAGCTAGTTTAGACTAAAAGCTGTTCTATGAGGCAACATTATTCTTTCTCTGTGTGTTTTGTGCAGCTCTGACTTCATGAGAGTTATATGATGGGAAGAAGCCAATATCCACTAATTAATACACAGATCATGTGTAGGTGCATTGAAGCCCTAATAACTCCACCTCCCCACTCCATCCATTGACAGAACAAGCACCTCACTTAAACAATACCAGGGAATTCTCTAATCATGGAAACCTAAGAGCTTCAAGAGAGCTTCGAATTCAAGTCTCAGGATGAACAGGGAACAGGACCCAAGCACATACATAGAACTGTTATTGCAGGACCTGTCACTGAATTGTTCTCAGTTCTCACTGCGTAAGCAGACATGTTGAGCTAGGGGCAGATACTGCAAGACCTTTTCAATAATATATGTTACATAGGCAGAACATCATTCAGTGGTCAAGATTCAAACTCCACTGGCATCTTTTTAAAGACATAGACTGAATCCATCAGCTCTTCAATCAGGATAAGCATATGAGATAAAGATATACAAAAAACTGTTGAATCACATCTTAGTTGCAAGGCAAAAGCTAATCATAAAGCTGAGTTCTATTATGCATTCCAAATACACACACAGAACTGGCTTGTGAGGAGTCCCCAGGCAGGGCTAAGGAACAGTCTTTTCCTCCCTGACTTTTGCATAACAGTATCTGGAGAATAATGCTAATAGGACAAAAACAAGAAGGAAGAGGGGGAGAGAAAAGCTCCTTTCAACTTTGCCACAGTGCTGCTGCCAAGTGCAATAGCTCTGCACTAATTATGGTACAACTACACACATTTTGATATCTTGGAATATTACACTGTTTTCTTGCTCCTGGGATTATCAAACATAAAAGTAGTGGAAAGCAGTAGAGAAGATCCCGTAAGTTCAGAAATTGTATTATAACAGTAAGAAATCATTATTCAGTGAATGTCTTTTATCCCACAAGTACAATCTGTTGAGCTATTCAGGCCATTACATGTAAGTTTGGAAATGAAAAACCATTTAGACAGTGAAACAGAAACTGGATGTGTGATAAAATGAGCAACCAAAGAAGTGTCCTGAAACCTCTAGAAGCTGCTGTTTGGCATTTGTTGGTTGTTTGTTTGTTGTGTTATTTTTTTCTTTTTTCCTAAACAAAATGAGTTGTTCACACAACAGAAGTAGGAGACACCAGAAAAATTCAATGATCCTCTGGTATGGTGTCATGTTGAAACTGCAACTGATACATAAAACTTACAATAACCTCATTTACTTTCAGACAACTATTGTAGTCCAGGTTGTTTTATTCCTATTTAAGGCAAAAAAGTACAAATTTATGTAATATATCATTCTAATATTATTGCTATATTCATAGACATATTATAAAATGCTTGAATTGTTTCAATGGTGAAGATCATTATCACATATAGTAAATAATAACAGCACATAGTTTTATATGTGTTTGTAGCTTTATATTTATTTTGTACTTATATGCTACAATTTTGTATAGTAATAGATATTTAGATACCTAAAGGTAAAATCAGTCCATTCCTATTTTAGTATAAACCACTCTTTCACACAAACTGGAAGAATGGTGGTCAAGTTCACTTCAAAGCTCATTTATACACAGGCCTTGCTTGAAAGTAGACCTAAATCACAGAATAGTTAAACCTAGATGCCTATCACTTCTTTATCTTCTTTATTACTAACATTGTTGTCTTCACAGTGACAATGCAAAAAGAGGAAATGTACTATAAATAAGATGTGAAGTTAAAGATAAGACATATGATCACTTCTCTAATATGTTCTTCAGCTTGACCTTGAATAACTCAAGATCAATCTCTCCAAATATTACATAGATATAATATTTCTCTATCCCCCAAAGAGATTAAGGAGTCAATATTATTAAGGACACGGTTACAAATCTCTTCTTGCTGACTCTTCACATGCATAAAAATTTCCAGCATTCTCTGTGTCTATCAGAATGTATCATACAGCTGTATCTGAACACATATCTAACAGCATATGAGAGTTAAAATGGAACAAAGCATTGACATTCATAGCCCTGACACTGCTCACGTAAGTTGTTGGTCTTATTCATAGGAAACCGGATATGTGCCCAGAAACCATAATTTAGGAGAAATGCAGAATTCCTTTTACTGCACAATGAACTGGATTATTTATAAATGCAGCTTATGGATGACCTATGTCTTCCATTGGGTGGAAGACTGGGAAGTCATTTGGCAGAAGAGAGCAAAACAGGAGGTCCTAATAAAAAGCTGAGCATGGGAGAAACTGACTGGAAAGCTGAGGATGTATAAGGAAGGTAAATCAAGACAGAGGCTTGTAAAAAATCCAGAGAAAGGAAGCAGAAAGGAGCACTAACAATGCAGCAGGCATGGTGCAGTTGGGCAAACGTGAAAGGTATGAGGAGATGTCTCTCAGCTGCTGGGGAAGATTGTGTGAAAAACTGTAGCAGTTAGTCTAGGGCTTAACTGAAGAGAGAATGTTTCAACAAGGTGCCTAAATATGTATGCATCTGGGAGTGTTTCAGGGTAGGTGACAAGACAAAAGGACAAAAACATCAGGGAGTTGAGCAAGTATGTCAAGTTCTTAAGCTGAAAACCACAGAAGGAGGATCAAACCATATTTGGCTTCTGCATTGAGGAAATTAAGTCAAAATGGTTGAAAAATTACACAGACATGCTATTCAAGCATTTCAAGCATGAAAATATGTAATTGTCACAATTACCAGATATTGTATATTCTCACTTAATATCGTGGACACGATCAATTAAAGAAATCTGCCTAAGGGTCACAAGTGTAATTTTCTGTACTTTTCTGAGTTTCTCAACCAATTTCTTAACTTCTGAATGGAACATTCAGAATACACTTTTATCTATTCAGGGCAAAATTTACACTTTCAGTCTCTACTCTGAATAAGAAAAATATTTTCTATTGAACGTTTACTTTTTCTTTTGAGCTCTAACTTCAACTGAAAACACATCTGTTTCAAAGATAAATCAAAGATGCAGCAGCAGCTTGTGTTCAAATGAAAACACATATATACATTTTTTTTTAGCCTAGACTTGAGGATCTTTAGAGTTTTAAGGCCTCTGTATTTAAAATAACTTCAAGACTGTAATATCTACAGGCAAACCTTATGGTGTTTTGGTTCTCTGTGCTTTTTGCTTTTTTTTTTTGGCTTTATTTTTTCTCTAGTCTTTTTAGACCAGCAGTAGGCATACTTATTTCAGAAAGTCTGTCTAGTTAAGTTGGATGTTTAAAAAAGACAAAGATTTCTTGGAAAGCTAAGTCAGTGATGATTAAAAGTGACTGGTCACTAGTAGTAAGGCAAGTCATGGCATGCATAGAGTGTTGCCTGAAGCCTGATGATAAGAATAAAATTGTGGAATATCTGTGTAGCAGTTTCAAGAGCTTAAATTCGACAAGTTTATAACCTTAACAATGAGGGTGTCCAGGACAAGAATTGTAGTTAAAAATATTTATTTCTAGCCTCAAGAGGTAATTTTTTGTAACTTTAGTGGGGGAAGGAATGAGATAGAATGTTAGAATGAGGAACAATATAGAAAATATGGAATTAAATAATAGCAATGAAGGGCAATAGAAGAGCTCAACCAAGAAAAACAAGAATGTCATTGACTTCACAAGCACTGCAGCTCACATGTTGTTGTGCAAGTCTTGTCTCTTTAGATGAGTTTCTCAACAATACCATGGTTTCTTTGCAGAAGAAATTTGAGATTATCATGATTTAGGATATAATCTCGTGATCTTGAGCATTTTTTACTATTTAATGCTAAAACACAAAAAAAATATTAAATTATCCTGTTTCTCCTACAACTACAACTCCTTGGCACAGCAACAACTCAAGGAGATCACTAACATATTAAATGCACTGAAATATATACTGGATATAGTGAAGTCCTTTACCACTGTGTTGTATTTCATCACACTACTGTTAGCTGAGGATGTAACAATTAACTTGTCATACAACAGACCTCTTTAGAGCATCATGGTTTAACTCCAGCTGGCAACTAAACATAACATAGTTGCTTGCTGACTCATCATTGCCCAGTAAGATGGAGGAGAATAACAGGAAGGAGAAAGAAATTCCTGGATTTAGATTTAAAAAAATTAACAATTAAAAGGAGAACATAATAATAATACTTTTAAAATGTAATGGAAAAGGGAAAAAAAAAACCAAACAAAAAAAGAAACCAACCACAAATTAAACCAAAACCCAAGAGAATAGAAAATAAAACACAAAAAAAGACAAGTGATAGAAATGAAAACAGTTTCTCACCAGGATCTGACTGATGCCCAGCCAGTCCCCACACAGCATTCTCACCATCTGTCATCATGCTCTTGTTTTATCAACATCATTTATATGATGTCATAGGGTATGGAATATTCCTGTGGTTATCTCTCTCAGCTGTGTCTCATCCCAACTTCTAGTGCACTCCCAGCCCAATCGTTGGTGGGGGGGTATGAGACGCAGAGAAGGCCTCTGTTTAAGAGCTTCTCAGCAGTAGCTAAAACACCCCTGCATTATCAACGTTGTTTTCNACATAACATAGTTGCTTGCTGACTCATCATTGCCCAGTAAGATGGAGGAGAATAACAGGAAGGAGAAAGAAATTCCTGGATTTAGATTTAAAAAAATTAACAATTAAAAGGAGAACATAATAATAATACTTTTAAAATGTAATGGAAAAGGGAAAAAAAAAACCAAACAAAAAAAGAAACCAACCACAAATTAAACCAAAACCCAAGAGAATAGAAAATAAAACACAAAAAAAGACAAGTGATAGAAATGAAAACAGTTTCTCACCAGGATCTGACTGATGCCCAGCCAGTCCCCACACAGCATTCTCACCATCTGTCATCATGCTCTTGTTTTATCAACATCATTTATATGATGTCATAGGGTATGGAATATTCCTGTGGTTATCTCTCTCAGCTGTGTCTCATCCCAACTTCTAGTGCACTCCCAGCCCAATCGTTGGTGGGGGGGTATGAGACGCAGAGAAGGCCTCTGTTTAAGAGCTTCTCAGCAGTAGCTAAAACACCCCTGCATTATCAACGTTGTTTTCAGCACAAATCTAAAACATAGCCTCATACAAGCTAGTATGAGGAAAATTAACTATTCCAGCCAAAACCAGTACAAGCAGCTACTTTTAGAATATACCTGAAATCCTGTTGAGGGGGAGCACTATTTGGATGCATTTTTAATTTGTTTGTGAACTCTTCACTTGTAGTGATTATTCTAGCACACAAGGGCACAGAGAGCCAGTCAGAACTCTGGGAGTGTTAACCAAACCACAGAAAGCCTTCCACAGTACAAGGGAGTCAGGTCTCTACTGAGACAGTTTCAGTCCTAGAGATCATCTGTATGCTTTCCTTTTCAGTATGAAACTGCGTAAGATTTGTGCTGGTTTTCTTCACACAGGTGTACTCAACCACAGAATAATAATTCATGTACACTAGCTCTAGCATTAGGATGGTCTAAGTTACACTATTTATTTCACTTAATCAGGAAACCCACCTGTCCTAAATGCTCAGTTAAAACAGCTAGAGATTTCAAATACTTAGTACCTGATAAAAAATAGCTGTGAAACAAGCTTGAGAACATTATTGCATCGGTCAGACATCATTCTGTACTCACTATCCAATTCAGGAAAATGTTGGTCCATTGGAAGACATTTCTCAATCAAAGAAAGCATTATTTGCTGATAAGTACACAAGAATATTTATTTAACAGCCCCAAGTTGCAAATGTTTCATGTTTGTCTAGCTCATTTCATCCACAAATATGTCAGCACCGTTGACCTACCTAGGCTTTTAACAACAAATTCACAGTATCTAGAATTCCATTAAATCAGTGGTAACCCACTTTGACTCTGCTTATGTCTAATTTTTTCCAGAGATAATTCAGAGTCTGATAATAACTTTCACTTTAATGTTTGTTTTCATACACATATAAGCTCAGCAGTTTAGTCTCCCTCCTGCCTCCTGAAATTTCCCTAGTAACAAGTATTTCCATTTCTGCCTGGATTAAAACATGTAGGCTGTGTTCTTGGGGGTAGAAAAAGTACATGGATCCATCCTTAGGGAAGTGTTTTCTTTGGGTGTTTCAATTTAATTGTTCAGTCAATTGAAACTCTCACTTTGGAAAATGTAAATAAGATCAGTCACTGGCACCTGAAAAAAAACACTCCTTGAGCCTTTCAATGTTTTAAAGCAGTGACCTTCTTTCAAGATATTTGATTGAAGTTCACATTGCAGTATGTGATTTCACAGCCTAAGTTTTTTCAGTGGAAAGCAGAAGCACAATCTCCTTCTTTCATGGGGTTTTTTTGCCTTTACTTGTTTTCACACTCTTTTTGTGCTTGCAAGTCATCCACAGATTTCCATTGTACTAAATATTTCTTATAGCACTGGGCAGAGCAAAACGGCATAATTTATTTCCCCTTTAGATATTCAAATGAAACAGCTGGAGCATTTACCTATTGAGCCTTTGTTAAGAAAAAAAAAAACCAGACACACAGCTTGTAGGGATATGAGGCTTGTGGACAAGCTAAAATAGAAATCATTACTTCTTTTTAGAAATTATAAAGAAAAGATTTCATCTGGTATTTCAAGCATTACTCAATGCAGATATTTTACAACTATAAAGTGGCTCCAGAATAACAGTAGCTTATTTTCACTCTGAAAACTGTATTTTCTATTTTGTTCTTTTTATGGGAATATGTTTCTCCCCTTCATCCAACCACAAAGCTTCAAAGAAAGAGAGAGGGTTTATGATTAAAGATATTAGTCAAAATACACTAAAAAATACAAAATTTTAACTTAATTCACCAAATAGCTAAAATTGCAAAAACGCCACTAAATATTTGGAGCAAAGTTCAAACAGAAATTGGCTCTTTAACCTAATTAGTGTATGTTTTGCTTAAGCTATGGGAGACTGAGTTTCCCCTTCTACTTGAGTGAATTTGAACCATAATCTCCCATCTCCACCAAAAAGAGTCCTAATATATCCAATCCTAACAAGGTATAATGATTTTCCCCATTCCTTACTTATGCCCCTGTAGATGGCTTCATTTCCTACAAATAGGAATTCACGTCGAGCTGATCAGTTATACTCTAATGGAAGAGTCATTACTACTGAAGTCTATATTACATATTCACTGATCATTAAAGGTAGTGAGTTGAAAAATGTTACTTCACTGGGAAATACTCTTTTTTTCTGATTAAGAAAGCACTTCTTTTCTCAGTTCACCAAGTTTATTATTTTCACATGCTCCCTTTGCATGTACTTCAGCTTGGCAACCTTATGGTCATCTTCAGTAATGACGTTCACTTACTGAAATTTTCTGAAGCAGAAAATTTATTCACTGGGTTTTAAGCTGTGGAAAAACAAAATAAAAAGCAATACTGCATTGTGTCAGTACTCAATTACAGGACAGTACCACTGAGAAATTTACATCCCACTCACAAAGAATAAAAATTCATCATATCTCTGAAAATTGGGGTTAAACTGTTAGCGTTGGGGGTCTTAGAGCTGAACACAGTACTCCAGCTTTGGTCTTAGCAGAGCAGACTAGTGCAGAAGAATCATCTCCTTTGACCTACTGGTCATATTTCTTTTGATGTAGCCCAGGATACGATTGTCTTTCTGAGCACACACTGATGGATCATGTTGAGCTTAATGCAGGCAACAATCATACCTCCACCCTAAATTTTAGAAAAAAAATGCTTGTTAAGCTGTGTCATTGTGTCTCTGGAGTATTCTTGGTTCTTCTGGAAAACTATCTCTGTTCTTGAGATTTTATTACTCAGTTCTGATCCTGAAATAAACAAGTTAGTGACGTAGAATGCAATACAACTTTTGTCATTGTTTTCTGGTTTCAGCAAACTAAAGTGTGATTTCTTCATATAAAAATGTCATCAACTATCATGGATCTTCTGTATCTTCTTTTCCATACCTGTTCTCAAATGTGCTTCACAGCAGTGAAAAGAAATAATCCATTCACAAATCCCTCCATATCATCTTTTTTCTGAATATTGAATCTCATCTGTATAAGCTCTCTGATGTGATTTTGCCCAGCCATAAATGAAGCACCATAACATCGCTTGCTCTCTGCCCCACATCTACTCCCACCCTTTTTAGGATGGCAGAGGCTCCAGGAAAATGAGAGGAAAAAGAGATAATCAAGGCTATTGTGGATTGAGACAAGGACAGGGAGAGCTCACTGCCAATTACAGTTCTGGGCAAAACAAACTCTAGTACTTGACTTACAGAAGAAAGTAGGAAAGTTTATTCTACTACCTACAAGAAACAGAACAGAACAAAAAGCAAAGCCAGATCAGGACGATGACAAAATTACAAGCCAGCACTTTAAGTTCTCCCTCCCCCATCTCTCCTTTCTCTCAGGCCCAGATCACTGCTCCCAGTATCTCTACCTTCACCCTCCTCAAAGGCTTAGTGGGCAGGGAATGGGGGATGTGGTCAGTCTCTCACAGATGGGCTATGCTGCTTCTCTCAGAGGAGGATGACTCCTTGCATTCTTTCCCTGCTCCAATACGGGGTCCGTCCCCCGGGACACAGTCGTGAACGAACTTCTCTGGTGTGGGTTCTTCCCAGTAGCTACGGCTTATGGCAATACAGGGTCCCTTCCATGGGACACGGCCACCTCTGGCCATAGTCTGTGCATCTAGCATGGGGTCTTTAGCAAAATGAGTCTCTGCCCCTGATACGGGGTCTTTAACAAAATACAAACAAATCACTGCTTCACCAGCCCTCTCCATAGGATGCAAGGGAGTCTCTGCTCCAGCACACCTTGTCCTTTCTTCCCTCACTGACCTTAGAGTATGCATTGCTATTTCTCTCTCTCTTCCCTCTCTTTGTCCTACCACCAGCCAGAAAAGAAGAAGGGACAGAAGAAAGAAGGAAGAACCCTTCTTTTCCAGTTTCTTCTTAAAAAGTGATCGTGGAGGTGTCTGCTTGGCTCAGCCCCAGAAGTAGGTCTGGCTCAGAGTTGGGGAGAGTTTCAAGCAACTTCTTACAGGAGCTATCTTTACAGGCCCTTCCCCCTTACCAGAAACAGGTCCATGTCAAACCGTGACACTTTCTTCATGCAATATTTTTTTTCACTGGAAGGAAAAGTGATTTGTAATTTGGAGAACTGATGTGGTAATTGAGATATATTTTATGTTTTGGCACCACATCACATAGCTTCAACCTGTCAAAATTGTTCATTTACAGAAGAAAAGTAATTCCTTTTGTCTGTTCCCTTTTACTCACCCACTCCCCAACTTAGATTACAAGTTCCTATTCTCCTTGAATACACAAAATTGAACGTAACAGATAGTAATAATGGTGTTTACTCAACAGACTGCTTCAAGTGTTGGCTTTTTGTGGTTGCTTTGTAAAATGTATTTAGCACAGAAGAGTTTATCACATTGCATATCTCCACACTGTATTTTCAGCCTTTTTACTAAGGCTAGCAATGGTTATGAATACCTAAACCGGATTATTCCTTTTCTGCAGTATAATTTACACTGTTCTCTAACAATCTGGGCTGNTCTGCCCCACATCTACTCCCACCCTTTTTAGGATGGCAGAGGCTCCAGGAAAATGAGAGGAAAAAGAGATAATCAAGGCTGTTGTGGATTGAGACAAGGACAGGGAGCGCTCACTGCCAATTACAGTTCTGGGCAAAACAAACTCTAGTACTTGACTTACAGAAGAAAGTAGGAAAGTTTATTCTACTACCTACAAGAAACAGAACAGAACAAAAAGCAAAGCCAGATCAGGACGATGACAAAATTACAAGCCAGCACTTTAAGTTCTCCCTCCCCCATCTCTCCTTTCTCTCAGGCCCAGATCACTGCTCCCAGTATCTCTACCTTCACCCTCCTCAAAGGCTTAGTGGGCAGGGAATGGGGGATGTGGTCAGTCTCTCACAGATGGGCTATGCTGCTTCTCTCAGAGGAGGATGACTCCTTGCATTCTTTCCCTGCTCCAATACGGGGTCCGTCCCCCGGGACACAGTCGTGAACGAACTTCTCTGGTGTGGGTTCTTCCCAGTAGCTACGGCTTATGGCAATACAGGGTCCCTTCCATGGGACACGGCCACCTCTGGCCATAGTCTGTGCATCTAGCATGGGGTCTTTAGCAAAATGAGTCTCTGCCCCTGATACGGGGTCTTTAACAAAATACAAACAAATCACTGCTTCACCAGCCCTCTCCATAGGATGCAAGGGAGTCTCTGCTCCAGCACACCTTGTCCTTTCTTCCCTCACTGACCTTAGAGTATGCATTGCTATTTCTCTCTCTCTTCCCTCTCTTTGTCCTACCACCAGCCAGAAAAGAAGAAGGGACAGAAGAAAGAAGGAAGAACCCTTCTTTTCCAGTTTCTTCTTAAAAAGTGATCGTGGAGGTGTCTACTTGGCTCAGCCCCAGAAGTAGGTCTGGCTCAGAGTTGGGGAGAGTTTCAAGCAACTTCTTACAGGAGCTATCTTTACAGGCCCTTCCCCCTTACCAGAAACAGGTCCATGTCAAACCGTGACACTTTCTTCATGCAATATTTTTTTTCACTGGAAGGAAAAGTGATTTGTAATTTGGAGAACTGATGTGGTAATTGAGATATATTTTATGTTTTGGCACCACATCACATAGCTTCAACCTGTCAAAATTGTTCATTTACAGAAGAAAAGTAATTCCTTTTGTCTGTTCCCTTTTACTCACCCACTCCCCAACTTAGATTACAAGTTCCTATTCTCCTTGAATACACAAAATTGAACGTAACAGATAGTAATAATGGTGTTTACTCAACAGACTGCTTCAAGTGTTGGCTTTTTGTGGTTGCTTTGTAAAATGTATTTAGCACAGAAGAGTTTATCACATTGCATATCTCCACACTGTATTTTCAGCCTTTTTACTAAGGCTAGCAATGGTTATGAATACCTAAACCGGATTATTCCTTTTCTGCAGTATAATTTACACTGTTCTCTAACAATCTGGGCTGTCAAGCAAATACAGTGGCAGAGCAACAGCAAGAGTCATGTCACTGTAGTGCTCTATAATATCATTATCTATTCAGCTATCTTTCAAGCTTATTTCTTCTACTTTAACGCTCACTTTATATCTTTGCAACTGAAAATTCAAAAGACTTTGTGTTTTGCCTAGTCCCACTGTGTTACCTTTTTCTATAAATAAAGCAGCACAAAATAACTGGAATAATTCCTGCTACTGTTTCTGTTTCTATTTCCTTCTCCTAATGAGAAATTTAAGTTGGTATCTAGAATCATATTAAGAAAAACACAGAGATAAATTCTACTCACTGAGACAAGTGAAATTAGTAGATATGACTGTGAGTACAGAAACGTCATCTTTAGCAGAGTTTCTCTTAATAGCCAAGGTTTAACACACTGTTTAAGCCACTGCTCTAGTTTGTAGTTCAATTAAGCAAAGCTTTGCACATCCTTACTCATATATGGGAGATTAGATTAATGCACTAATGTGTTTGCAGCCTTTGTTGATAAAGCAATTGTGGAAGGTCTAGCAATTTCAGAATGTAATAGCACATTTTATCACTGCAACTAATCAGAACATATTTTCTCAGTATTGAATTATTTGTTCATTGTGTTCAACATCATATTGATTGCATGACTTTACATCTCATGAAAAAGACTTTTAATACTTTGATCCTTTCAGACTCAAATAATGCTACTCCTTCCTTCCTCAGCAGTGATCTGCTGAGTCTCATGCCAATCCCCTCTCCACCTCACAATTCAATTTAGGAACTTCAGATGCAACTTTTTTTTTTTTTTCCCCTCCCCCTCAAGGCCAAGCATTTGAGTGAAAATCCACTCTAAAAGTTACCTTTATAACTATTCATATATATACTGCATATATACATATATATACACACATACATATAGAATGATAGTATGAACGCTCTTCTGGCTGCATTAGTCTGTAGCACAGACACCAGATACTGGATTGAGATAAAAAGAAGGAAAGGAAAGGAAAGGAAAGGAAAGGAAA
>WBNH01005762.1:24810-63550 GCA_013401255.1 Urocolius indicus
AAGGAAAGGAAAGGAAAGGAAAGGAAAGGAAAGGAAAGGAAAGGAAAGGAAAGGAAAGGAAAGGAAAGGAAAGGAAAGGAAAGGAAAGGAAAGGAAAGGAAAGGAAAGGAAAGGAAAGGAAAGGAAAGGAAAGGAAAGGAAAGGAAAGGAAAGGAAAGGAAAGGAAAGGAAAGGAAAGGAAAGGAAAGGAAAGGAAAGGAAAGGAAAGGAAAGGAAAGGAAAGGAAAGGAAAGGAAAGGAAAGGAAAGGAAAGGAAAGGAAAGGAAAGGAAAGGAAAGGAAAGGAAAGGAAAGGAAAGGAAAGGAAAGGAAAGGAAAGGAAAGGAAAGGAAAGGAAAGGAAAGGAAAGGAAAGGAAAGGAAAGGAAAGGAAAGGAAAGGAAAGGAAAGGAAAGGAAAGGAAAGGAAAGGAAAGGAAAGGAAAGGAAAGGAAAGGAAAGGAAAGGAAAGGAAAGGTGCAAAATTCGAAATAGTTTAACTAGTGCTAAAGAAAGTAAGGCTAAGAAAACAAAAATAAAACAGAAAATAACAGTCTGTGTTTTTATTTCAGTTTGCCAGCTGTGATATCTAAAATAAGAGCTGAAACAGGACTTCATTGTTCTTCAAACTTCAGTGCTCTACTAATGGTCTGTGTTATTCCTTAACGTCTTCTTTTTTAAGTTTTGCTTTAAACTGTAAAGATTTTAGTCTTTGAAAAGCTGTCCCAGCACTGTTTTGTGTAAGTAAGTAGGTGAGAAAGAAAAATCTGGGATCAGAAGGAAAGTGAAGAGACGTCAACAACGGCAGTTCTGCATACTTATGATATAGAATTTACTTAACTATAGATAAATCAAAACCAAATGTTAAAATACAGAGAAATATAATTTCAAAGACAATAACTCAGACTTTACAATCAAATCCAGAATTCTGGTAGTTGAAAAATAAATGCACAGCACACTTTTTCAAACAGGCACAATTCTCACCAGCAACGGATAACATCGCCTCAATTTCCCTTGACATATCCCACAAAATACCACTCTATTTACATAAACCAGAAATTTCTACTTTGGGGTAAATGCGTTTATATGTGATGATTGTTCAGGGATATAAAGCAAGGACTTCCTTTCTTAAGATTCACAGGAGAGCTCTGACATCAATTCACAATTTCTGATACTGTCATAAACCTAAGAACATTTTCAGCTCAGTAAGGATGGCATGGCAAGTTAACATTAAAATTAATAAACCACTGTCCTAACTGAAAAGTCCCTTCATGTATAATCCTACTTGCCCTTGGGTAACTAATTTAGAGCAACTCTTAATAGAAAGCTCTTTTTTTCTCATGGAGAGACTTAATAGAAATACTTCATCTAAACTAGAAAACTCTTCATTGATATATACATTTTAGAAAACAGATTTCCTCAAAATTTTGGATTCTCTGGTAGAGACATGAGTTCAAATTCCACACTGCAGAAATATTGGAGCATAATGTGACTGGGTAGATCTCTTAATTGGACATGGTTTAATCTTTGTGAATGTATGTCGTTCTTTAACCCAGCCAGCAACTTATTCATTACCTTTGCCATGTCCCATAGCATGGGGAAGAGAATTGGAAAAGAAAACTCATAGGTCGTGAAAACAACAATGTAAGAGCTAAACTAAAATGCGATAAAAATAATAAGAATAAAATGAAACAATAATAATTGGCAGAAACAAACCACAAGAAATGACACATGATGCACAATACAATTGCTCACTACCTGCTGATTGATGCCTGAGCAGTGATCCAGTCCTTTCTGTCAACTGCCCTCCAGTTTAATACACTGAGCATGAGACTCTATGGTATGGAACAGACTTTTGGCTAGTTTGGGCCAGCTATCTTGGTTATGCTCCCTCTCACTTTATTGTGCACCCTCAGCCCACTTACTGTCAGGGCAAGGTAAGCAGAGAAGACCTTATAATTGTGCAAGCACTGCTCAGCAATAACCAAAGCTGCCCTGTGTTATCAATGTTCTTTTCAGTATAAATCCAAAACATAGTCCTGTAGAAACTACTAGGAAGGAAATTAACTCTATCACAGCTGAGACCAGTACAATATATTAAACATGTCAAAAAAGTAAGCAAATTTAATAAGTCATATCATTCACAGTGCTTGAAGCTTTAAAAAACCCTCCCATGATCTGGTATGAGCAAAGTACATGGATAAGACACAGAGACTAACTATGACAAAGCACAGCAATTTAAGTCTCTCTTCTCACCTCACTGCTTTTTTATTTATTTATATGTTTATGAGGTGTATGCTCTATACTACACAGCACTGGAATATCTGAAGGAAATCATCATAAAAATCACAAATGTTTTCATTGAACAAAGTACCTTTTTTAAAGAATCACATCATCCTTTTTTGAAGTATTGAGATCAATCTGCCAAGATCAGTACTTTGGATCTGTAAGATACTCTATTTTGGTGACGAATGCTAGCTTTCTGAAATAATACAAGTATTCCTCAATGTATCTGTAATATATTATCATAACATGTCATTGTGTAAAACAAGTTGAAAGGTTAAAAATGACATTTTCAAGATAATCAGATTAAAAATTATCTGTGGTTAAGGCTGTAAAAAAATCAGTAATGCTTATTTTCTTTTGCCTCATGAAGCCTAGATGATATAGTTATACAGGACACCAGAAGAAAATTTAAGATCCAAATTAATCTTTCTGTTAATTAAAATTCTTTATTTATTTTGCAGTGCCTCAGGGGAGATAAGAAGACATCTGATCTCAGAGTGATTAGGTAACTAGAGTTTGTTGGGAATTTTCCAGCACAATGTCTTTTCAATTGAAGATGGAGTTACAGAAAAAACAGTTTTGATCAAAAGCAAGTACTTTCTCCCATCCTGAAAATACTTTCTGGCACTAACAAAATATAAAGACAGAAAGAAATGTCTTCAGGTCCCAAGGTAAATACACGTAGAAAGTCTGTTTCAGATTTGGAAAATTTCATCAGATCAGCAACATCAATTTCCACCTTAGAAGCTTTAAGAAATCTAAATGTGGAGATTAGAAGTGTCTCTCTCTCTCTCTCTCGTCAGAGGGTTTACATGTCATATAAAATGTTGTAACTACAGTGAATCAGAAAAAGAGACAAAAAGAGAGAATAACTTCATATTCTAATGATCAAGCATACTAGAGAACAACATAAAAATCTCTCTACCAAAGAGCATTATTTATTTAATCCAACAGGACACAGTGAAAATGTCTCATGTTGGAATAACCAGTATCCCAGTCATCCAGAAATTTGGATTCTTATCAGGAATAAACTCCTATTAATTTAAGAACACCTGATCTGACATATCCAGGCAGAATCTTTCTCATGCACAACTCAAGAGCTCTAAAATTGCCTCAGATATGTAAGATGTACATTTGATATTTTTCTAGTTTTTCACCTAGATGAGACTTGACTTGACTCCCTTGCAGAATTACATGTACTCTTGCATCTTAAAAAAACAAACAAAAAAAAAGCTGCAGAATGGAAAATGGAACTTTACTCATGATAACCACATTAAAACCACTGTGGCATTGACCAAATTCTACTTTTACTCAGGTCTGACTTTCTGATATCTGTCCAGGGCAAGACTGAGACACTAATTTGACTTCTACTTTGTTTGACTATTTTTTATCATATTATTTTCCTCCTTCTAACTTTCCTATTTCTTCAATGCTCTCTGAAATTCCATAAGTAAATTTGCTTGTGTAAGTAGAATGAAATCACTTACATTATTTTCATTAAAAATTCCAGCCATTTCTTTTTTTTGTCCAATAAGAATCACTTTTGTACTTACTTAGCAAAGACAAAACTATCTGTGAAAGAAAAAAAAACTGACCAAAAAGTGACATACTCTTTAGTCAAAGAAAAGTCTGTTCAGTTTAATTTTTTTTTTAAAGTACATCTCATTTGAACTTTGGCTGTTTAAAAATCACTCAGCTGATCTCTCAGCTACTTCCTTATTACCCCATTGACTTGAATAGCATTCTGCAGATATAACTAAGAATTAGATTTGACCTCACACATTTAGATTGGTAGAAGCTGTTCTTTTCAATGAAATATTAGTTTTTTTTTTTCTTTTAAGCTATTTCAAAAGCTAAACATCCAAGAATATTAGGTGACTAATTCTGTTGATAAGCAAGACTCTTTAAATTACAGCATTCAGCTGTGTGGGAGATTCCTTTCATATTGCTTTACTCATGAGTTTTCAATTGTGGTAGACCATCTGCCAGCTGGGAAATCCCACTCCTGTTTGCAGTAGCACCTTTAATTCTATTGGTGTTCATGAAATAAATTAAGTTGATTTAGGGAGCACATTTAAAGCTTCATGCAACACTTCAAAATTACTTAAAATAATAACCATGCAGTACAAGGGGGTTTTGTGTCAGACCATTCTCTATGAATGAATTGTCATTTAAAGTTTATTTGTAAAGCTGTTATGTATATTGTGCTTCTCACGAATGGTGGAGGAGAGTTCCAAGTTAATATAAAGTACCTTGTAGAATTAATATTTTCATTTGCATCTGAGATATTGAATCTTTCCATCCCCAAATGACATTTTCTTGCCCTGTGGTATCTTTCCAGGGATCCCACCAAAGTAAGGACTTCACAGTCTCAAACCTGTCTCTGAACTTAGAATTCTATAGGAAATTTCTAATCAGCTCATAAATTATGGTTCTAAAATGAATCTACAGTGTCTTTGTCAATGGAGGAAAAAGCCAGAGCGTCATATTTAACAAGCACTCTTTCACAACTCTTGTACATGGTCACATAGTCTGAATGTGAATTTGATTTCAGTCATATCTTAAAAGGTACCAGTTCAAGTACACAAATATTGATCATGAAACAATAGTTCTACTCATAAATTAACAATTACCAAACCTCTTCTTTACAGAAATCCTATGAATACACAAACTAAACTGATACGAAGAAGCCTAACCAGTTGACATCCTGTATAATCCTACAAATTGAGGAGTATTTATTTCTATGGTAAAAGATGATTACTGGAGATAAGATGACCTGAATTAAAAATTGATAAATCTTGCTTGAATTTATAAATAGAATAACTTTATTTTATACTAATTTAAAAAAAAGCAATGCTTCCTGAGTGGCAGTACCATTCTCATTACTCAGTGTCTTTAAAAATTGCAGGCAATACTTTAAAGACAGATAAACAATGTCTCATCATAATTGTGGCCACTTGCAGAGGGCTTATTTTGCTTTGAGCAAAATCATTTTACATTATTATTCCCACAGATAAAATGCTTACCACATTTTGCATTCCTTTTTTTTAAAAAAATGAACTTTTCCCCTGGATAAACTTTCTGCTTTTATTTGATTTTTTTAAAAAAAAAATCATTACAAAAGTATGATAAATACCAATTCAGACATATTTCAAATCAAACATCATTGTATAGTGTCACATTTCATTTTGTACTTTGAAATTATAACTTGGGTAATAACATTACACTAAAGCTTATTCCATTATTTAGCTAATGTATTTAATACAGAATTAGATCAGAAACAATGGGTAACATATGTATGACAGCTGTATTTTGTATCCCATGGATAAGATTTTCATAAGTGTAGGAGTCAGAGAAGTCATGTAGCAGGCCAAAACCAAATAAATGTAATCTTAAAATACAAAGCTCTATATAAACTATTCATATTGGAAGTAGAATCTTTACATTTATTATTTAAAAACTTCTGTTTGAAGTGTTTTGAATTCCTCTACTACGTACATTTAAAAAATACAACTCTACAACTTTACTACACAATTTCTTCATGATGGTAGAGTACCTGATAGAAGATTTTTCACCACAGTAATCCCAAACTATTGAAAGCTCTTCTAAAGATACAACACAGATTTCAGGAGGCAATTTAAAATCTCCAGACTTGTTAATGACTGTTCCCAAGAAGAGCTCCTTCAGTGAGAAAAAGAATGATGAGAACAATGGCCTATTTGGAATTAGTATTAAGATTTGCTACACTTTAATTCTTTCAGAGGAATCTCGGGAGAGGAAAGGATCAGACAAGTTCCCATAACTTTCATAGTTCTACCCCACCAGCACACTGCAGAGGAAGTACCACACCACTGCCAAAGAACATAACAAGAGAGTATCATGCTGCTAAATTTTGCATACTTGTCAAACCCACTTCACATGTAATTTGCAAGTTTGGGGAATATAAGCCTCTCTGGGAAATTCATAATAGGATGTAAAACCACTGTATATATCTATTCTGTGTGGTGCTAGAGAAATATTTTATCACCTGTCAAATGAGTTTGCCCAAGTCTTTTTCATAGAGTGAAGAATATAAAGACTCATCAGAACTGATTACTGCTTTTATGCCAATGGTACTAAATTGAATGCAATCAAGTTACAGCACTTTAGCAAATTATCAGTCAAAGTGTGAAACAGATACACTAGGTCAATGTAGTTAGAAACACACAATTTCAGCTCACTTTGTGGACTTCATGTAAAGTGCAGCAGAGAAAAAACAGTGAAATCTGGATTTGTTTCCATGGATAAGATAATGTGATCACATTTTGAGCAGAGCAAAATCCACAATAACATTACAAATCCAAAAGCGGAGAAAGTAAACATATGACAGACTGGGAAAATTACTAGATAAAACCAGAGTTATTATGATACCTCAAAACTTTTCCCCCCTTGGAAATGTACATTCATTCTATTTTTGGTGGATTTGTTGTTTGCCTTTATTTAAACTTATCTGAATAATAAATGAAACACTAGAGGAAATGTGAGATTACTTATCATGCCACCCTCTTACAGCTTTTGTTTGAGATCGATATATATCAAATTAGAGTTTAAAGTGAGTACAGAGAGAGGAGGGAATGCTTTGGCTTTTAAAAAATCATAGGTTTAATTAACTTTAAATATGCCAAAACAGAAACATTATTTAGATTCACTGGTGCCTCCAACTATGTTTTCTCTTGTGATATATAAGATAAATGTTTTTTTGTTTCTAGCAATTCCTCAATGCATCTTCTTTAAAAACTCTCTTTAACTCTCCCCTCTAGTAAGGTTATTAATACCATAAATTCATATCTTTTTGGACAAAGGTGACAGGTTTCTGAGATTTTTGTGCTTCCATAAAGTAATAGTGTTGGCAGCAGGAGGGCTGCAGGGATGGATCTTGTGTGAAGAGGCCAGGGACCACCCCAAGCTCAAAAATGAGAGCCTCCATTTCCTCACTTTGTGGCTCTCTAACTAAAGGGACTGGGCAGCCCTAGGTCTACCAGTATTATGAAAGACTGAAGTAAAAAAAAAGCATTGGATGCCTCCACTTTTACCTCGTACCTAATAGTCAGATGAACATCTTCGACAAGTATCGGTCTGATATTTTCATTAGACATCTTCTTGCTATTAACATATTTCAAAAAGCCATTCTTATCTGGCACAACACTGGCCAGCTTCAACAAGGTAAAAGAACCCTACAGACAACAAGATGAGAGAAGGAGAATGAGGAGGTACACCATGCACCAGTTCAAAGAATCATCTGCAGCCCATGAGAGACCAGATAGAGCAGATGGATATTTCTTGAAGGAACTTCAGTCTGTGGAGATGATCACACAGGAGTAAGTTTATCCTGAAGGACTGCAGCTCATGGGAAGGACCTATGTTGGAGCAGGGAAAAGGTATGAGGAGCAAGGAGCAGCAGAGAAGAACCCTTATGGACTGTTCACAATCCTCCATTCTCCATCTTACTAGTGCTACTCAAGAGGGGGAGGTAGAGGAGCTGGGAATGAAGGAGCAAGGTTGAGTCTGGAAAAAGGGGGTGAGAAGGTGTTTTAATTTGTCTAATTCTCACTATCCAAATCTATTTTACCTGACAATCAATTAAGTTAATTTTAGTCTCTTGGTAAGTGATCTCCCTGTAATTATCTTAACCCATGAACTTTTTAATCTTATTTTCCCTCCTCATCCTGTTGAAGTGGATTGAGAGAGTGTCTGAGTGGGTGTTTGGCAGCCAGCCCAGGTCAACTCACCACAGCAACTAAGTTACATAGCTCATTTTTTTTTTAAAAAATGCAGTCTTTTATCTATCTCAAGAAAAATATGCCCACAGTGAACAGGATAAAGTGAAGAACTTATAGTGAGTAACATGTCAGTGCAACAGTTAGCTGAGTAAGTTAGAAGGTGTTTCTCAGACATTTCTCTGAAATATACACAGTCATTGAACATGGTTTTTAGTTAAAGTATGCATGTTGGCTGTGCCACATGACTGTATCTTTTATTTACAGTATAGTCTGGATAATGCTTACCAGCTAAGCAGGTATACATGTTTGATGAACGTATTCATGAAGTTTCACCATATTATGCTGGTATAAAATTTTTAACTGGAATTCCAAAATGTCCTGTCAGAATCTGTTCAGCACAACTCAGAAAAAGAGTTGGTAAAAGGCAAACATAGGTAAAGCTAGGTTTTGCTTCTTATACTTGATCTGAAAGACTGTAGAAACATTTTTGCTAACATAAATACAGGTGAGAAAGAAATAGACACCTTTCCATTGAAGAAAAATAGATAAGCAGCTGAAGCAGGTTAAACTTTGGCTAGTTAAGAGACGTCAGTCAGGAGTGTGAATTATATCCCAGGCTCCTCTTTTGGACTTTAAGAGTGGTTTTGTGTGATATTACATCTTTATTTTGAAAGCATTACTATCTTTTTTCTACACAATTTTGTTCATACTTTGACTTTATTAAAAAATGTTCTATAAAATGCCTCTACTATGTCATTTGAAATCTTTCTTAAGAATGCGAAGATGATAATTAGAATGGCAGCCCAGGATCAAAATGCTGAATAGCTGCCTTGTAAGTTAGTAGTGTAAGAGCTGATAATCAATTTTTTCTTCAAGAAATTCATGTCACATGCCACCTAAACAAGGGTCAAATGGAAAACAGTCTTAGCAAAGATATTTCTGACTTCAGAAACCCATACACAATCAAGCAGTTGCATTAGCATTTATGTTGGTACTCTCACCACCATGAAGTCCATTATATATTATTATGTAAACACTGCTTTTTAGGTTAGTTCAGGAACTAAAACTATAATCTAGTCCAAATAGATATTCTTGATATAACTTTTGAGAAGAATTATTCCTTTTTATTCCCAGGTTCCACGTGGTATGCCTGAATCATAATGAGGAATGTTAAAACTCTAAGTTTGAAAGAAAGAATTAACATATACCTATTATTTGCACTTGTAGGAAAAAGGAAATATTTTCATATCTTCTCTTTATAGCTCTATCATCAAAGAAAACTTTGAAATAAATTGATTGGTATTTGTCACTTCAAAGTTATGTGTTTCCCCTCCACCATATCCCCCCAAAAGCACGAAATTTGAAACAGATGTCCTGATTCTTTATTTTGAATCAGAACTTCTCACTTCTATCGACCATGTCAGCTTCGAAAGTTTCAACACAGGTTTTGCGTAGGCAGCTCTTGCATTTAGACATGTAACCATGAAGCCAGTGTTCTCGTTTACTTAACAAAAGACACAGCCAAGAATCCATCAATACTGTATGTATGACAGACAGCTTTGAGCCATTCCATGCTTAGATATGTGCTTTGACATTTCCTAATAAAAATCCTTCCTCTGAAAATTCCATGACATTTAAGAGGCCATGACTTAGATTTTTTTGCCTGGCCAACAAAACATCATGCCACAAGATTCATTCTAATCCCTGTCAAAAGTAAAAGATACCTTCCAATCCCACTATCCTCCCACATGTAAAAGTCATTTGTTTATTCTCAGAAGATTTTGCTGGTATACAGCAACTCCAGGGCAGCAGCTGAGATCAGTTTCATCATTTGTCTGGAAAGAACTCCTGAATGGACTAAACTAAAAAAGTATTACTTTAATTGTATCTCTGCTCTTTTTTTTTTTTTTTCTGGGGGGAATCACTGTTCTGATTAGGAATATGGGAATTTTTTCACATTCACAACAGGCATAAGTAAATTAGTGATACATTTTCAGCTCAAGTGTATATCTCAGACTTGGAGCTATATAGATAAAGAATATTGTCTTGTCTCATTCAAGACTAGTCATGTTTTGTTGGCTTGTCCATTTTTATTCAAAGCAGGTAGTACTTTAAGTTCGAAGCAACAGTGAAACTGTAAGAGGCCTTGGAGATTGTTATCTGCTCATTTGTGTTGCCAGTGCTGTAATTCTTGGGAGTTGTCACTTCAAAACATTATTCTCAATGCACAATCAGCTCTTTGGCCATGCTATCATCACATGGTTATTGAGCTGATCAGTCTTAGTGTAGATTTTCTTGTGCACTTTTGAAGAGTAGAAACAAGGTTAAAGTACGAGAGAATGAAATTGAAGAACCGAATGTGTTTCAAATCCTTCAGGGAATTTGAAGAAATGTTCATGCTGCTAGGGAACAGTTTAGCTACTTTTACTTGCTGGCAGATATCCACTCCAGGGCAGAGGGGTGGATATTCATGCTTTTAATTAGGCCCAACTAGTTTCTGTACAGCCTTTAAAACACATACAGAGAACTTCAGGGGAGATTATGGCAGTCATGAAGGCAGATGTGACCAAAATGGGGATGCACTTGCATAAATTTTGGAAAATGTTGTGGTTCAATGTTGAGAGTGATGTACAACAATAGGACAGAAAAAGCACAGACCAGGAACATGAAAAAGAATATCTTTTTTTTAATGCTAAGAAGAGAGTAAAAAAAAAAAATCATTAGAGAGAGGAAAAATCTAGAAATCACACTTAGAGAAACAGAATATAAAAGCATACAAAATAGATGAGATAGATAGAATGAACAGCTCTTTCTATTCTCTTGTTTTTCCAGCTGTCAAATCCTTTTTTTGTATCTCTTCCTATCACACACAAAATTCACTGCCTACGATCCTTTCTCACCCCAGGACAAGAGCCTAGCTTTTGTTCATGAAAATCTGATTGCTCTGTAAAAATTTTTCTTTCATTATTGAATAAATAATGTCTTGAACTATTAAGAGTCTGAAAACCTTTCTGAAGTCTCTCTTGGGCTTCTTCATGTTTCAGAAAGACACTTCTTGTGAGCATATAAATTTGTTTAACAGACTGTCAGACCTAGGGCTGTGGGATGTCTTTGTTTGGCTGTTACCATTGCACTTGACACAGTGAAGACCTAATTTGGACCTTGATCTATTTACTGTTCAGAAAATTTATAACAGAGCAGCATTTCTACTATAGTAAAGGTTTCCTTTCTGTTTTAATACAGGCCATTCTAAGATCATTAAATGATAAAAACTAATTGATTGACATTTTCTACCTCACTGGAGACCACTGGAGACAGAAGTTCCAGACATGCATCCCTTCTAAAAAACATAGTAAATCATAAAATCAAAGTTAAGAAAGTTTTTCATACTGAAATACTTTTTGTAATCACTTCCAGCCTATTCTCGGACCCCTAATATTTATATTATCTAATGCAAGGTAGCTACTACCTCTTTGGGAAAGCAATATTTTTGGCAAAACGTTATTATATTGGCCCCTTACTACTTGAATCTACTGAATTGCTCATGTTTAAGTTGTGAGCCAAAAAATCAAAATGAACACATGAACAGGGATCTGCACTGTAGGGTCCCAAGAGAAGGAAATGGAGGCCAGTGGATAGACAAGAAGTTCGAAAGTAGGAGCTATATCCAGTGTAAGAGGTTTTAGGAGAAAAAGTATAAACCAAAATCTTTCTATGAGAAAACAGTGAGAACAGTGAGATAAACCATTATTAATCATAGATGGCAAAGCCAGAAATTATTATTATGACAATATCATATGATCCCTTAAACAACAAAGGTTATAGGATTTTCCAGAATTCCAAAATATGCTGAGTCTTAACTGAAACTTTTAAATTTCCAGGGAAAACCAATCGCAATTTTACACAAGATTTCCTGCTTTACACTTCTAACTCTCTCTTTTGAGAACACACATTTAGCTTGCTATCCACCATGAACATTCATATTCATTTGAATGTTGTCATTCACCACGATAAAATTTCCCAGCTTTAGCTGCACTAAAGTACTGCATGGAAAAATCAAGATTGCCCTCACACTTGAGTATGAGAGAGGATACTTCAGCACATACTGCATTTTTAATGCCTTCATAATTTAGTCTTTCTAATTTTCTCATTTTTACCCATAAGCTCTTTCCCCAGTACATGTGAAGAAAATCAAAGGAAAAATGAAATAGAAAAAAAAAAACAGCAAACCGTAACAGTATGCATTTATTTCACCACAGTAATAAAACTTTGTTCTATTCTTATTCTTATCTTTATTTAAAAAAAAAAATCATGCTGGGTTGTACCTATTTCTATTTAATAGATATAGAACTATGAAAAGATAAAGAACTATGAAAGAACTAAAGAAGTGTGGCATACATATTACAATCAGATGCTTGGAAAATAGAGGTAGAGCCAATATCAGGTTAAAGCCAAACAAGGGTTCACACATTTCCCACTACAATATTTAGTTCTTAAACCCCACTCAGGAACCCTTTTCTGACTTCTCCTCTTTGAAGATCTATTTTGCTGCCACCCCTCCAAGAAATGATCAAATTAAGGAATTATTTTAAAACTATGCAGAATGCAAAAGCAGCATTCTGTTCTCTTGTATATTGGAATTTGCTCTACATTTTTAGGCTTAAAATCTTGTGTACAAAATGGACCAAAATATATACCTAGGCTGAAATGTTACAGTTAGTTCAATCAATATTTTAACAGACTTACAATACAACAACAGCCAAATTTCTCCCCAAAGTTCATGGTTTCAGTCTTTCTAAACTGAACAGGAATGAGTGTGATGAAATCTTTGCTGGGAGTGGTACAATAATCATGACAGGGACATCTTTCTCTCTGATCTTCAACTTGGAGTTAGATTAACATATTTTTTTTCTCACAGGCTCTGTTTTCCTCTCAAGATCTCTCATCTAAAGACAGAGAGTAGTACAGTTGCCTTCCTCACTCTCAGCTCTGCTGATTCACTACCTTGGTCAGGACAGTGCTATATTAGGAATCACAAAGTAAAGCTACAAAATGGGAGTCCATAGGCACTGCTTACCTCAGCAATTGCCAAACCAGAATGAACTCTGCCATGGCCACAGTGAGCCTGGATGGGATCTGAGGCCCTACGCTACCAAGACAGCAAAACATCTGCAGCTTTTTACAAGTCACAGCAAAGCTTGCATTTACTGGCTACAGCTGCTTGTTTTCACTTGAGAAGAGAGGTTTGTGAATTCAGCCTTTGAATAGGCCTAATGTATTTTTAGATATTAGCATAATCTGGGTAATAAGAATCAGTGGAAAACATACATGATCTCCAAAAAACACCTACGATGCTGAGGGTGAAGAAAAAAGGAAATAAATGCTAATTCATTTGATATCAAAAGAAAGTGACATATAGCACTCAAAAATGTATGATATGACAACAAAGCCATAGGATGCCCTCATCAAAGACATCTAGGAGAGAATGTTTTCCATGAGAACAGCCATGAACATGTCTATCATTTCTGATACATTATCATCAAGAACTTTGTTCTTGTTCCCGTTTTCGGAATTGACATTAAACCCACAGTTCACCTCTTCAAGCCACTATTGACAATAAATCAGATGCAAAAAAAGTTGTAGAATAGAGGTGCTCTGGCTGCACAATTTACATAGGATTGTCCAATGGTAGGACAAGGGGCAACAGGTACAACCTAGAACATAAGAGGTTGCAAAGAAACATAAGGAAAAACTTCACTGTGAGGGTGAACGGGCTGCCCAGATGGGTTGTGGAGTCTTCCTCTGGGGACATTCAAAACCCACCTGGATGAGTTCCTGTGTGACCTACTCTAGATGGTTCTGGTCTGGCAGGGGAGTTGAACTAGATGATGTTTCAAGGTCCCTTCCAGCCCTTAAGATTCTGTGAGTCTGTGATTGTTTCTTGGTGGTAAAAATCTGACCTAGCCTGAAAGTATTTTACCTTTGAGATTTTAGCAATATTATTCCTATTAATATGCCTGTTTCATTCTCATTAGAAGACAGAGTCCTTGGTAAAGTTGGAAAGAAAAGTGTTACATTAATCTGTTTACATTTAATTTCTATTTATTTAATCATATCTTTTGCAATTTGGAGTAGAGTTTCCATTGTGCAGCAAGTCTCAGTACATATACATTTTTTTCTATGGAAATGTGTGTATAAGTCTGTATGCACATGTGCAGAAGCTTAGCACTTACATAATATCAAACTTAGCACTTAGATATTCAGTTCAATAACATGCAAAAGTTGCTGATCACTGAGGATTGTAAACACTGAAATGACTAAACAACGATGTACAAACTCAGTTAGATATTAGCAAAATCACTAACTTAAATGCCCACATTGATTTATGCTTCAAAAGAGAAATGTTATTGGCACCTTTTCTGTAAGTTAGATATTAGTACTATCTGAGAGGAAAACCAGTAAGCTTAAGCTAAATGAAACAGCTTGAACTTGCGTAGTGAAACATCAAAAATCATGTAAACATAGTAAAACCAACAGCCTTAAACTTACTTGATTATGTGACGAACCCTTTGGATATCAAGATCTCCAGAATATTGATCCTTATTTTAAAGACAGAGATATTTCTCTTGTTAAAAGTCAAGCTTTCTATAATGTAATATTTATGATACATATATTTAAATTGTAAATAAATATTTTAGACAAGCTGTTTCCATTTGAAACTTACAGGAGGACACGTGTTCCCAGACACGTGAACTCTTCCAGATGTATTTGGTGATCTATTAAAAGATGTTGTCTCTTTCTGTGGACCTTACATTGTTTATGTCCTTAAAATATCTCAACTGTAATAAAAATACAAATAAATTATGATGGACATTTTCATCGCTCTGTTGGTGTCCTTCTTCTTGCCTCTTTTAAAGAAAAGGCTAAAGAATTTCTGATTCTGAACAAGCAGCCAATGCAAAATGCTAACTAGGAAAATATTTTGAGCTGATTTAGTGCAAATACAAAATACAAAACACAGTAGCATAACTGAACCTGTCCCACTGAATATGCTATGTTCCACTGCCATGTTCTAGTTTCTCCTTTCAGTGCCTTCTTCTAACAGCACCACTGGAGTAGGAAACAGCTAACTAATAGAGTCATATTAACAACAAAAATTGCATCTGAGATTTTTCTGAAAACTTTTCAAGCAGATATAAATAAGCCTTAATTTTTGAAATCTGCATGATTCTGTTCAGAAAATAAAACTTGGAATATTTTATTTCCCAGTTCCTGAAGTGTAAGATTTCACCTTGAAGATCTTAAATAGCTCACATCTTTAAAAACTATCTTTTTTTCCTTATGTCTATTATAACAACAGCTTGTCCAAGGCAACATTGCTAACTCTCTCAGACATCACAAAAGAGCTGGAATAAAATACTTATATGAGGTCACAAATTTCCTAAGCCACAGGCTTTCTGACTTTCAGATATGGGAACATCATTTAAAGCAGAGAGTGGCTAATGCATTTCCTTCACCGTGACTTCTATTTGCATGTGCTGCCTCCCCTTTTACTTGTGATTATGCAACATCTTTCTGGCAACTGCAGTGAGGGAAACAAATATAAAAGTATTGTGTATTTTTAGTTGTCTAGAATGCAATGATTGTACTGTCACTTTTGCTCCTCGTTTTGTCTCCCACGCCCATCTGTTCTGTTCCTCTGCTGCATCTTCTACATGCTGCTTTGCCACCTGATTCTCTCACCACCTCTTCCCTTCAGTGAACCGGGAGCAAGAAGGAGAGGCTGCCATCCACTATCAAATGGTATACAGGTCACAACTTAAAGACTCTAGCTCTTTTATGTCTTATTTGCAGGTTATTTCAGAGTTTACTGCTGTTACCTTATGTTTTTTTTACAGAGCTTTAATCTACCTCCAGACAGATATACTTGTTTTTTAAATCTGCACTGAAATTCTGTTGAATTGTTTATGTCCATTTCATATGCTCACCCATGAACAGTTTCAAAGGGGAGGGCTACATGCCTCAGTTTGATACAAGAAAGAGAAAGTAATATTCTTAATGTGTTGTGCATGTATTTCTTCTTCTGTGTCGACCATGAATTTTAATGGGAGTCCTGAATCAAGGCTGTTAAACAGTTGTTCTGAGAATAACTGACTTTCAGATATCGTTATTCCTTATATACTAGTCTCAATCTATTCCATATGCCCACAACTCTTGTTAGTTTACAAGTGTATATGATCACCTTGACTATCCAAACAACCTGTGTCATAACTGAGCACTCAAGTGAAGAGCAAATTTCTGACCTTTCTGTGTCCCATGAGCAGGTCAAAACTGTAATTATTTTTATGTGAAACCTGTTTTTCTTTACTATTGAAGTCACTTTGAATTCTTCTTGTTCTTGAACAACTTTTAGTACCATGGATATAGACATAAAACACATTTCTTGATATGTAAATATTTTTTCTTTGTCAGCTCAATGAATAATATTCCTTAAGAGATTAATTGTGCTTACAATTATGGCACACATTTTTTTGAAACACTTTTTTTCAAAAAAAGTTGAAATACTTTAAAATTTGTTTCTTAATATCTTGGTTGGTAAAATTTAAAAGAAGGTTTAATTCTAGCTAAATAAATTCAATGATCTTCTCAGTCTCTATTTTCATAATTGTAAGAATTTCAATGCCACTATCAAATTATTTAAATTTTTGTTTTCTTTTTCATCAAAGGAGATGCACAAACTGGAGGAACATCAGCATATAATCTGTTGTTTTGTGAACAAAGTACTGTTCTGTTTGCAGCTTAATGCATGCCCTTTTTAAACCAGCAAACACACATCATTTGACAATTTAAACCCCTTCAATTTTGAGTTATGTTGGAGTAGCAATATATTGATGATGTGTACTTGGACAATAATTGGGGATTTGATGTGACAATCACTCAAACATTGTCTGTGTCTCATACAAAAATTTCTTTAGTAATTTCTAATGATTAGATCTAATAGTTTGAGTATTGAAATAACAGCACTTAATATTTCAGACAAGAAGAGGTGGAAAGATGGCCTAATTTATACAAAAAGAGCAGCAGCAGATATTAATGACTCATTTGTCTTTCTGATGAGGAGATACATCATATAAGTGAGAAACACTCCTCAAGCTACTTTGTCTATTTAGGTGTGTGCACAAAAGTATATGTATATTGGTGCATACACATATGTAAATTGTTGTATTAAAAAAAGTAATTTCAAATAATCCTGCCTATTTCTTTCCATATTATCTGTGTCTTCAATAGAAGCCCCTCAGAATATTTTTGTGTGGCTAAATTGTAAGACTATTTACTCTTTCATGATGAGTTATCTGTGCAGTGTAGTATATGCTAACCTTTCCATCTTGAGGACTGATGTTACTGTTTTGTAAATAGATGATGGGAAAATGAATTTATCAATCTTGCATAAACATCTGCACCAGAGGCACTTTCATGAAAGGTGAGGGTGCATAACAGCTTCTCCAAAATAGTACTGCTAATTTGGTTTCTATTGCACAACGACAATCTAGAGAACTGTGTTTTGAAGAATAATCTAGCATATAATTGTTTTCCTATGGCTTCATCCTCTCTTTGTTGTCTTTTTTTCTTTCCAAAGAAAACCAGTTAATTAACCTTGCTATTGTTATTCATCCATTATACTACACATACATATATATACATATATATATGTAACTATCTATATCTCCATTTACCACTTCCATCTTAGTGAAAAGGACTGTGGCCTTAAAAAATATTTAAAGAAAAAAAAAAACAAAAGGATATTAATTTGATACACTGAAAGGACAATAGGAACAATAAAGGAGTTCCAGAGCTTCAGCTGAAATGATGAGTTTCTCCTTTATCCTTTTGCCTCTTTGTAGATAATAGGATTTTAAGAACTCCATTTCATCATTGATAGTTCCTAGGAAATTTGTCCAGCAGTCCACAATGTTCAAGGCCACACTTAGCTGGAGTAAGTACATCAAAGAAAAAGCAATATACTTTAAGAAGTTGTAGTAAGTGGGGTATTTAACGGGAAAACGGTTTGCCTTTAAAAAGACATTTGAAGTTCCACCTAAAACTGTTTATGTGAGTGTACTTGCAAGTGAATCGACAGGATGAAAGTTCAAAGGGCCTGAGCATATCAAAGCAGTTCATTTACCAAGGGGAGAACATGATCAGGTTCAGAACTGTCCACACTCTTTCATAGATTTCTATAAGATGGTATGATGCACAAACTACTAGCCAAGCATACAGCAGAATGGTACATGGCTTTATCCACTTTGCAATAAGCTGAAGCTGTGAGACAGAAAAAATGAGATGTAATTTTTTTGTACATTTCAGGTCCATTTTTTTGGCAAAAGACATGTGTATGCTTGCTATATTTAATGTTTTAGCCAAGGTGTGGTTTCGCTGGCCTTAAGAAATGAGAAATAACATCTGGTTTTGATAAAATTAGTGTGTTCTTTTGTTCTGTTCTATGTGCTTGCATATTTGAATTTACAGCCTAAGTGACTGATGAAGTGAAAGGAATCTAAGATCCAGTTACAAAATAAAATTCCAAAGCAGAATTTAATAGCTCAAGGCAGTTTTTTTAAAATATTCTTTGGAAACTAGAAGAAAAATATCCAATTGCTTTAGCTATCATTCACTTCTACTTTTCCTAGTAACTTGGCAACACAGAGTATTTGCTTATTTAGTAGTGTTGGTCTTTAAAATTTACTTTGCTCAGATTAATTAAACTTTCTGAAACTAAATTAAGAATAGAACAGAAATTAGTAAATTAGCTGTAGAATAGCTCTTAACAGATCTTCAGGCTACCAAAGTTATAGAGAGCTATACATTTCTCTGTTTTAAAATCTATTAATCCTATTGATTTTGGTCTGGATGAGTCAATCATATGACTAGATTGACTTTATTAAGTACTTTTCATATAAATTCAGTGTCAGTTTTTAAGACTACTATGACTACTACTATTCCTGTTTACCACAGGATTTTTGTAATTAAGGAATGTACTTCTAAACACAATTTATCATTCTACAGAAAACTGTTTTTGTGAGCATTCATGACTTCAGAAAGCAGACAAAGCTGACTTGACATCTAGTAACTCCTCTTAAAATTTATTTGGGACTCTACAAAACAATGAGGAGAGATGGAAGATGTTTCTGTCTGTTTCTCAAGAAACTGTCTGTTTCTCCAGCTGCTCCAGGATAATCCAATGACCTTCTACCCTAATATTGAGCAGAAGGCAATTTTGTATCTTTAATGCTTAGAGAAATTTTGGTGGTAAGTCCAAATTTTCCTATTGCTACCTTCTAAAAGCCAATACATGAAGTAGATAGAATACTGTGGAAATATGGAATACTGTGGAAAAACTTAAGCTGAGTGTATATGGGAGATATTTATAAATATTTAAAAGATGTGTGTCAAGAGAATGGGGCAACACTTTTTTTCTGCACTGTGCAGTGATAAAACTAGGGGTAATGGAAAGAAGCTCGAAGACAAAAAGTTCCACTTAAGAAAAAAATTCTTTCCTGTGAGGGAGCCCTGGCACAGGCTGCTCAGGGAGGGTGTAGACTGGATGATCTCTAAGAGGTCTCTTCCAATCCCTACCATTCTGTGATTCTATGATTCTGTGATATTCACATACAAATCACTTCCCAGCTCTACATTTGTGATAGAGACATAGGGAGCTGTGAAATATAACCAGAGGAATATTAAATAAAAGTGGGATGTGGTAATATGGAAGATTTATGTTTAATAGAAAGAAGCAGAAAAACCCACATGGGAAAAGGCCAAGTAATGTAGATTATTAATAGTGGTTTTTCAGTAATGTTAACGTTTACTGAATCTCAGATCTCACAAACATGTCTGTCAGTAAAGGTAACACAGAATTCCTTTAAGTTGACTGAGTTTGGCCTCATTACAGTTATTCCTGTGTAAACTGATGATGATCCAATCTGTACTAAGATCAGTAAAACCATTGCTGACAGCAAAACTGTTATAGGCAAAGTGAATTAAAAGACCTTTCATATGCAATATTACAAAAACGAAGTAGAGCAGATTGAATTATCTGTAGCACAACTCTAGAGAATTAAATCTCTAGAGATAACTTTGAATGGTGTGATCCTTAAAGGACAAATTCCCAAATCAGTTTAATAGAAAATGACACTACAAGGTGTCTTAAGATAACATCTGACGTATTACAATAGGAAATGAATTAATGGTGATTAATTAATTACAAGCATATCAGATAATACCAATATCTGCAATCAAAAGTGATTACATTACACCAAGATCAAATAACATAGTCAAGACATGTTTTTGAACAAATAATACTGGCTAACATGTAACAGTTAGTTTATCTACTGAATAGGGCAATGAAAATTCACTGATAAAATTGTTTTCTTAAAGGAGGAAGAAGAAAAAATGAGTAAGTTGTAAAGAAGCATAGGGTGACTAAATTTCAGTTTTTATCGTACTACTCTCTTTTTCAGTTACTTTTTTTTTTTCCAAGTCATGCTAGGATTTAAGTCTCTGTCCATTTTCATGCCAAAGGTGTTTTGTTCATTTGTTTTAAAGTTGCAACTCCAATTTCTTCTATGCAATTTGAAGTCAGAATAATACATTTTTTAAAAAAAACACATCTTTTACTAAAATTTGACATTTACTCATGCAGGAGCCAATAAGTATAACTACCATTTTCACAGGGAATGAAAACCTCAGATGAAGGAATTTGGGTTTGAGTTTATAGGTTTTGTGAGATACTTCAATGGTATTATTTTAGGCTTTGCTGGATTACTTGCCCCTACCTAGATGTGTAAAATTCCTTCAGTTGGAAATATTACAAAATAGTATATTCCTCCTGGTTTAGATCACTTTCAGCACTTGCAATCATAGATGCCTTCTTGCCTTTAGCAATTCATCCCAATTACTGTCTTTGGTGCCAGACTTCCTTTAGCACTTTGCCCCAGATGACATTTATAAGGAATTAGGAATGATTTCCAGACAGTACAAATTTCAGAATGCCAGGCCTGAATAAGTCCTTAATCCTCCTAATTTTTCGTTGCTTACAAAGATCTAGAAAATTGCATTAAAATGACATTTTGAATCTATAAAGATTTGGTCTCTTTAAACAGCCTCAAATTACGCATCCCAAAAGAAATATCTAAAATCACTGAAAAATTTAGGTCAGTGTATAATTAGAGTCCCAAGTTTGAGCTGCGTAATGTTAAACACATGAATCATAGAATCATAGAATGGTAGGGATTGGAAGGGATGTTTAGAGATCATCTAGTGCAACCTCCCTGCAGAAGCAGGTCCACCTAGATCAGGTAGCATGCATTGACAGTTTGACTACATTCAGTGGCAGTTTCAACTTTCAAATGTTTGCCTATGAAAATAAACTCCTAAAAGTCACAGAAGACTTTATCTCATTTTGTCCCTTTGTGAATTTACATCAAACGTTTTTCACCAAATATATTTGCTAGATATTGACAGTAAATTTTGTGGTCCTGACATTCTCATGCCAAAGTACAATCTTGTCATAGTATCCTCTGAGTGTGAAACTATAAATGAGAAAAAAAAAAAAAGAGTAAAGTACTTCTCTACTCATATTTCCATTTCGAATTCACAGCACAAAGTGCAATAAAGGAAACAACAACAACAACAACAACAACAACAAAAACAAACCAAAATCTCTTTCAATGTTTGGAGAAAAATCTGCTGCTTGTTTTACTGGAAAAAGACTGCTAGAGCACTGCTTTGTCCTAATGCTCTCCTAAGACCTGAAAGCTCTGGGAATTGGCTTGTGTGGAAGACAGATCATGGAGAAATGACTTTGGTCTGCCACATAAGGACATCATCCTCCAAGTTCAGATACGAGGAGAAAGGTTGTCTCTCTACTTGTTCAACTATTTTGCTCCTGTGACCGTGTCTCAAGCTTATGCTCATTGCACATAGCCAGCATCTGGTTAGACAAACCTGACAGCTTAAATTCTTATTTTATTCTTACTTGGAATTTTTATGAAGACCTAAGGCCTTGCTGCCAACTCTGTTAATAGCCATGTTACTAATCTGCTGTATGAGAGATGTAATTTCTACTTCTCACTCTGCTGCATGGTGGTAAAGTTTCAGGTCCTTTTTTTGCAAGAATAGAAGGTAGTGAAGCTGATTTACTCCTTTAGAGCACAGTGACTTTATCAGGGAGAAGTGTAATAATCAGGTCACACCGGAACGTGTCCAGGTGGTTTTTGAAAACTGTGGAGGAGACTCCATAACCTCCCTGGGCAGCCTGTGCCAGGACTCCCTCATCCTCACAGGAAAGAAATTATTCCTTATGTTTAAGTAGAACTTTTTGTGTTCCAGCCTTTGTGTTACCTAGTCCTATCACTAGACACTACAGAAAAGAGTGCCACCCCATCCTCTTGACATACACCTTTGAATACTTGTAAATATTGATGAATTCCCCCTTCAAGCTCCTCTTCTCCAGGCTGAACAGCCCCAGATCCTCCAACCTTTCCTCACAGCAAAGATGTTCCTGCCCCCTGATCATCTTTGATGGCCCTGCGCTGGACTCTCTCCAGAAGTTCTCTGTCTCTCTTGAGCTGGGGAGCCCAGAACTGGACATAATACTCCAGATGAGGCCTTACCAGGGCAGAGGAGAAGAAACTACCTCGACCTGCTGGCCACACTCTTCTTGATGCACCCCAGAATGTTGGGGTTTTTTTTTTGTTACAATGCCATTGGCTTTCTTGGCCACGAGGGCACATTGCGGGCTCATGTTTACTTTGTTATCAACCAGCATTCCCAGGTCTCTCTCTGCACAGCTGCTCTCTAGCAGGTCAATCCCCAGCCTGCACTGGTGCATGGGGTTGTTTCTCCCAAGAGCAGAACTCTGCACTTGCCTTTGTTGAACCTTATGAGGTTCCTCTAGAAAAAATATTCTATAAGGAAATCTATTGCTCTGGTCAATGTTGAAATATGCTTATTTTAAAGCATGTGCTTACATCTTTTGAAGCCAATGTAGTGGCTGCTTTCCTGTTGCCCTCTCAATAAGCAGTGAAGTTTTGTTGACTCAAGCTCAGTTGATGCAAAATAACAATCCTGATCTACTCAAAGAAAAAAATTATTGAACAAATCATATTTTTACTAGATTTCAATTAACACACCTGCATCCCTAAGGCTACCTGCCTCCAAAGTGTGACCACTCCTTCTTGAGTCTGCACCCTGAATTGTCTATAATTGTCTATAATTAAGCTATACCTTTAAATGTAAGGCGAAAGCATTTTACACCAATTACAATAAGAGTATTTATGAATAGAGTCACTCAAACTCTGCCTTTAAAGTTAAAAAAGGTATAAAATGGTTAAAGAAAATGAGATTGTTGGGGAAGACACCATTGTGAGCAAGTCAGGGAAGACTGCCTCTGACTCCCAGGATCAGCTGATGGACTGAGCCTCTCTTTCCCCCTCGCCCTTGGGAATCTTGGGTGAGACTTAAACTGTGTAATTATATTTTAGCTTTTATAGCCAGGCTGTATTGTCTGTAACTTCACATGCTGTATTACTTATATATCTATTTTTGCACCTGCTTTTTTTCTGCAGACAGTCGCTATCACCAGCAACCCATAAGAACTGGTATATCTGTTGCATGAATAAAAGTGCATTGGTTAAGTAGCCATTTGTCACAGTTTCTCACTGAACGTGACCAAACCCTAGAGTGTGGCCGTGCTAGTTCATGAGCACGACTCGACTGAAGGTGCAGTCAACTATTGGTGAATACAGAGTCATGATAGTTCACAGGAGGCAGTCTGCGGCTGGACTGATTGTGGCAATTTGGGCATCACTTAGAATTTAAACCTAGCTGCAACTAACTTCCCACCTTATTGAGGAGAGTTAGAATACAAGGGGGTTTATTTTCTGCCAAACCACTCTGTCCCCTTTTAACCTGACACTGTTTTCTACTGTTAATTCTCAGGGTATTTTTTCTTACCATCTACCTGTTAAGTTTAGCATAAATTTACTTCAGAGTTTTATTATATTTTAAAGAGTGATGGTTGTTGTTATAGTTAAAGTGGTATACCATTCTGCAATAAATAAATACGGGGTATGTAAGTGTACCCATCTTCTGGTCCTTGAGTGGAAAAAGACATGGGAATTCAGTAGGTAGCATTAATTTTGGTATAACTCTAACATTTCAGGAAGCTAAGAAAACAGGACCTGCTACAATTTACAGTTCATGTCTGCTGCTAAGACTCATTGGCCAAGAAATGTGCTTTGAATACAGAAAAAGATTAAAATAACCAGTAATTGCAAAATATTCTTCATTACTGTACTAATAATTTGGCTTAAGCCAAGAAAGCATGTGTGTTGCAGCAATCAGAGACGCTGAGGAAAAAAAATTAAAAAAAAAAGCTGGCTTAAAGCATTTGGTTTTAGTTTGGCCACATATTGAAATTGTGCATTGGCTGTGAACAGATGAAATGCCTTGGGCCAGTTCAGGCTCTCAAACTAGAGAACAATTTATTCTAGCTCTCTATTCCCACTACCAGTGCTGATAAGGTACGTTTCATTCATGAGTCACATTAACTACAAGCCCACCAGCCTTGCACTGTCCCTGTGAAGACCAGCACCATCATCATTGTACCTTCTCTTCCAGAGAAACTCAGCAGGAGGCCTAAAAAGTGGAATCAACCATTTTGAGCAGAGGAAATGGAAAGAAGATGGAAGTGATGAGGTTCAGACATAAAATGATGGAAACATATTAAACTGCAATGTCTTACCATAAAGAGCAGAACTTGTTCTCATGGGACGCTATTTTCATAAACTTCCAATGAACTTCTAAACTCATAACAGAAGGAAATTGATGCAAATATTTGTGTTAAAAATCAAAGTTCTTTAATGTCATTTACTTTTTTTTTTAATTTATAGGTGAACTTAGGCAGGAATTATAATCTTCTGCTCCCCAAACATGCCTGTCTGTGACTTTGGTGATAAGCATATTTTTTATTGACTATGGGTCTTTTCTCTATTAGTAGATCTTTGTGACAAGTGCCAGACCACAGCCAGAGCTCATGGAAATCTTTTTCTAATATGGGAATCAAAATTAGTTGCTCCTCCTATAAACAAAGTACTAATGGGTACTTGCAATCTGAAATGCACTCTTGATTAAGAATTGAAATCCTTTAGGGAAGACCTGTGTACATAAAGAGACATAGCCCCTCAAAAGGTTGTAGTACATCTGATAATAAAATGACTACAGACATTCAGATACCATTCCTCATCCTTTATAGGAGAAATAAACATAATTACATAATAAACATCAATAATTGCTAAATACATTATGAAAATATTATGAAAACAACCAAATAAATGAACAAGGTTCACCTAAGAAAAGTTCACCCTCTCAAAGAAACCAAATATTTATTAATACATTTACTTTTCAAAAGTCTTGACAATCCTAATAAGTTTCATAATTAAACAAACTGTGTCTCACGTGACAGTAATTTCTCTAGCCTTATGTTATTAAGTTTGGATTTATGTCAACTTTCTTAATCTTCCTTCTAGTATCACACATTGTACACACCATAGATTGCACATGAAGTAAGTATTTTTATGCATCTGCTGTATTATTTTTACTTTGAAAAATGTCTAAACTTAAATTTTTTATCCTCACCTGACAAAGAAAAAATGAAATACATATTTAGATTAACTATATATTCAACATAAATACATATTTAATCTAATAAAACCATCTAACAGTTTTAAAAAAACTTGCAAAATCTGTGCAGTGTTGGAAGATGGGGCAAGAACACCTGAACAAGTTCTTGTGGACAAGGGAGTCTAATGCTCCTTAAACATAAAGTCTGCAGCCAGTGTTTCATGCTTCTTCACTGATGCACTGTATGAGAAATACATTGTCCTTCATCTACGACAATGAAGCCAGAGAGATGCACAAATCTGGTAAAGCCACGGTAAGTTATAGAAGCAATCATTCACATCTAAAAACATCTGCTGGACTTCATCTTTGTCAAGCAAGGTCCCTCCTGCCACTTTATTTTTGGTACAACCCATTTTACATTACATGAAAAGGAAAAAAAAAAAGNTGATTTAAATCTGATGTGTACTGCACAAACGCATCACCATACAATACACTTAAAACTCAGAAAAAATATCTTGGTAGCCACAAAATTCTTATTAACAAATAATCTATAGTCTATATACTGTGGAAAGAAGCCCCTGAAGACTAGGTTTTTTTAGAAGTCCTTTGGCATTTAGGCTATTTTCCTAAGCAGTGAACTGTTTCTCAGTTGCTCAGACAGAGACTTTAGTATTTGCACCATAACACAGATCCTGATGGCAAAACAGCAGGTGACAAGATGACATCCAATTAATATTGTTCTTCTTCCCTCCAAAAAAACCCGCAATTCCAAGTTCTGCTACTTTCCTTTTTTACTTTACTTGAAAAGTGCCTTCACAGACGGGCTGTTTCATTGCTTTTCTTGGTGATTATTATTGTAACTTTTAGCGTATAGAAGGCTTCATTGGGTAAACTTAATGGTACAAGGCCTGTACAGATATGGAAGAGAGTAAGACAGTGAGTACGAATACAATGACCTCCATGTTTTTGGTATATAGTCATAGCTTCTGAAAGACTTAAGTTTAGAGACTTTCAGAGAAACAAGTTGTGTGTGAAATATTCTTTTCTATGCCCCTCCATATCCTTACCTTCCATGATCTCTCTGACCTCCTTTTGCACTCATTTTCTGATAATGAGTTCTGGAGTTTAATTACACAGAGTGTGGAATAACACTCTTTCTGTTTTCCACCAGCTGGCTGATCTTTCCATTTTCTATTCTTGCATCTTTTTATTGTAAGAAAGAGAATGAGGAGTGATTATTCACTTTTCCATATTGTTCACATTAATGAGCATATTTATATGAATGTGCATAATAATAAATGTTAACTATGCCTTCCCATATTTTGCAAACTGAATAATATTTATCTATTCAATCTCTCCTTTCATAGAAGCATCATGACACCGAGGATCGGGGAGTTTTATTGAGTTTTATTTCAATTCTACTTTTTACTATATGGTTTTACCGAGTTTACTCAGTTGTAGTTTTACTGCATTCTGGGTGAGCAGTAGAAAAGGAAAGTAGAATTAGAATGCATGCAGAGTCAAAAATATAAACGTAGCATGGATTAATTCAGTGATACAATTGGTTTTGTTGGTTTTGTTCTTTCTTTTTTCTCTTTGTATCCTTCCATCTTGCCAAAAGAAAATATCTATGATTCTGTTTATTAATGCAACATATAGACTTGAATTGGGTTAGAGAAACAGAAAAATGAGGATATTTTACCCTTTTTTCTCTCCCTTTTCCTATTCCTACTTATGTTACAGTCATTCTTATTAAACAAAATAATAAAAAAAAGGCAAACAACTTTCAGATGATTCCAAATATAAAGTTTAGCACAGTTTCAGCAATTACAGTGAACCTAAATTTTTCCAATATATTCCTTTCTTCAAATTTAATATCCAGATGTCATAGTTTGACATGACAGCCTTTGCTGGTAATGGGGAAGGGGCTGTAAAGATGGCTCCTGTAAAAAGTTGCTCGAAACTCTCACCAGCTCAGAGCCAGACCCATTCTGGGGCTGAGCCAACTGGGCACTCGACGATTACTTTTTTAAGAAGAAGCCGGAAGAGGAGGGTTCTTCCTGTTTCTTCTTTCTTCTGTCCCTTCTACTTTTCTGACTGGTGGTGGCGCAAGGATTGGGAAGAGTGAGAGAAACAACCATGTGGAGTCCACAGTCAGTGAGGGAAGAGATGAGGAAGTGTGCTGGAGCAGAGACTCCCTTGCATCCTATGGAGAGGACTAGTGAAGCAGTGATTTGTTTGCATTTTGCTAAAGACCCCGCATCAAGGGCAGAGACTCATTTTGCTAAAGAACACCCTGTGTCGAGGGCAGTGACTCATTTCATTAAAGATCCCATGCCAGGGGCAGTGACTATGGCTGGGGGGGGCCGTGTCCCATGGAACGGACCCAATATTCACAGAAGCTGTAACTGTGGGGAAGAACCAACACAAAAGAAGCTCATTAAAATTATGCCCAGAAGAGGTCCTGTCCCAAGGGAGAGACTCTGTATCTCCAGAAGCTGCAACTGTGGAGAAGAATCCAAGCCAGAGATATCCACGTAGGACTGTGTCCCATGTGTGAAGTCCCATTACAGAAGCCACAGCTGCAGGGAAAAACCCACACCAGAGAAGTTCATCAAGGACTGTGTCCCAGGAGAGGGACCTTCTATCACAGCACGAGAAGAATGACAGGAGTCACCCTCATCCGAGAAGAGAGAAATGGCAGAGCCCATCTGTGAGAAATTGACCACATTCCCCATTCCCTGCCCCCCTGAGCTGCTGAGGGGGAAGGAAGTAGAGATATCAGGAGCAGTGAGTTGGGCCTGGGAAGAAAGAAGGGATGGGGGACGGAGATCTTAAAGTGCTAGTTGTAATTTTCTCACCATTCTACTACCTTTTTGCTTTTATTCCCTTCTGTTTCTTGTAGGTAGTAGAATGAACTTTCCTACTTTCCTCTCTAAGTCGAGTACTGGAGTCTGTTTTGCCCAGAACCATAACTGGCAGTGAGCCCTCCCTGTCCTTGTCTTAATTGACAACACCATTGCTTATCTTTTTACTCCCATTTTGCTGAGGCCTCTGCCATCCTAACGAAGGTGGGGGTGAATGGAGGGCACCGAGCAAGAGACTGTCGTGGTGCTGCTGTGCTAGCTGGGCCAAACCACAACAGTAGGTGATGGGATAGTAAATATTCTACCAATACAAAGATGATCAATGCTTTCCTTTTACAAGTCATGTGTCACTTTGTCACCTGCTGTCTTTCATTACGGAAGAAGATGGGATTGGTCTGAATAGAAGTTTAAAAAAAAAAAAACCTTCAGAATTCTGCCAATTACTTTTCCTGCCATTAATCCATCTTCCACTTCATCTTCATCATAGGCTTTCCATACACTCCTTCCTCATCCTTTCTTGCAGAATTTTTTTAACCAAAACACCTAACACTACATCTAAGCATAGCTGTGCTGACTTGAGTGTCTCCTTCATTATAAATACTCTTCTGTTCCTACAACAGAATATTCCATTTTCAGTAGGCAGAGAGCCATTTGGAGAAACTATGGCCTCTTTGATCTATGACTTTATACTTTTGCATACATGGCCGAGTTTATTGGCTTTTATTGCCAGCTTGTTACAACACATATCTAACACATTGCTCACTGACTCTCTTCCAATGTTACTACTTCTATGGATTTTCCCTCACATTAATTCATACTGCTCTAGCTTTAATATATTAGTGGTGGCTTCTTTTGTTATTTTCTGCTTACAATTTTCCCTACAGTCTTCGCATTATGCTCCTGTCCTCACTAGTATTTGTGACTCATCCTAATTTAGTATCATTTGTGCATTTCATTAACATGCTGTTTATTCTTTCTTCCAGATTGCTAATGAAGATGTTAAATAGGAACAATCCTGAAACTGCACTCTTCATTACCCTAGTAGATATTTTTCCCCTAGTCACTATCATAATCTTTTGTTTATAGTCTTTCAGCCAGTTTTAACCCACATGCTCCTATAGAAAACATTTCTATTAATTTTCCACTTACGACTGCAAAAAACACTGCAGTGAAAATTTCAAGAACATATGGAAACAACCTTGATCCTCTGAAAGTCATCAGAATTGCTGGAAAAACTCACAGGTAACCAAGAATTTTGTGGATATTGCTATTACATGTCAAGGGAGAAAAGATTTTAGGAATTAAAATGATGGTCATGTTTGGGACTACGTGTATCTCTCCTGTTTTATTTTTCTCTGGGTCATTATGTGCCATCTTACATGCAGTTACATTCAAAGCCATTATTAATACATTTTCTGAATTGTATGATAAAAACTTGTATCTTCAATGCAGTGGTTTTCTTATATATTCACACGTAGTTATGTAATAGAATTTATGCTTCCTAGTTTCATTTTGCTCACTATAACATACTGCAGATCAGTAGCGAGATATCAATTTGTTAAAAACAATATTTAGGGGTCTTTATTGCATGTAAGCATAGCAGGTGTTAAAAAAAAAAAATCTGTTTTTTTGTTAGCTAATACTTTACCCCTAAGAACCAAGTAAGCTGTGTGAGAGACAGATGTACTGCAGCTTGAAGCTTTGTGAAGAGATTTTCACACAAACTTCAGTTCACGTCTCAGACTAAAACAAACTTAATTGTGTTCACTGAGTCAAATTGTTCCCTTATTTACAGTTGAAGCACTTTCGTTGATTTCAAGCTCACACAGCAATGTTTAGGTTAGTGTACAATGCTGGGATATACGGGATCCTTTATGAAAATGGAGTGCCTCAAATTTATAATACATTGACAATGGGCTTTAAAAGGAACTTCTTTTTTCATACGGTCTTTTGGATTTTATATGATTACTTCTGTACGTTAAACAGTACATCTGTTCAAATAAAAGAAAAAATGCCCCATGTAAAAATGTACTTTGGCACTTCAAAAGGTCATATTTTAGATAAGTAATTGTTACAGCTTTTACCCTTTACAATTGGCACCTTTTTTTTTTCACATTGATTTCTTTTTTTCTTCTGGACACATCACTCTCTCTTCATTCTGTTGTAGTTTTTCTTGTTACAACAGTTTACATCCAATATAAGCTTAATATAAGCTTAAGAGATGTGAATGACTGCAAGCTTCCCTAGGACCTTTGTTAGTATTTCTTTGTAGCATAACTTTGCTGACTACGATGTTGCTTTCTAGATCTTAGAGCCTGTCTGCTGAAGCTGATGTGGCAGATGTGTGCCACAGATGTAGCCAAGCTAGTTTCACACTAGCTTGCTCAGCTGAAAATCAGCAGAGAAGGTCAGCATGCAGAGTAAAATGCTAACTTTGCTAATATCCATGATGATACAGCTAACCAGATATAGTATTCAACATAGCCAACTTAGGGCTGTCGTATTTGTGTATGCCATTTTGCAGTCACAGTAGTGTCACACAAACCTTAGAGAGGAAATTGGGTTTCAGAAGAACTCAGACCTCGGGCTAAATCATCTCGTATATCTCAGTTCAGTTCCTAACTTGGCCCTTTACAGCCTTGAGCAGTTCATGGGAACAAAGATCCTAACATTTTGGGCTGTGGTTCCTATTGTTTTCAGGTCTAGAGAGCTTCCTGCATAACTGTGAGCTCGCACTTCGGTGGCTTTCCAGGTTGCAATCCAAAATCCACAGACACCAGGAAATCTCAGATTTGGGGCAGAGCCTGTTTCTCATGCACAAAATGAAGGTGAAAGTGCTTTCCTTCTCCTGTCTCTTGACTTCACTTGCTTATACTGTAAAGTTCTTAGCGCAAGGTTTACACCCTACAACGCATTACCTGAGTGATTGTTCTACATTCTCAGATGTCTTGCTGTTACCATAATACAAATAAATGAGATTAGTGAATTACTGTCATGATCCTCTATATTAGGTTATCACATTTGAGTGGTAGAACCCCTGTAACAACATCCAAAACATGAGAACATTAATCACAGAATCTTAATGGCTGGAAGACACCTCGAAAGATCAGCTAGTCCAATCCCCCTGTCAGAGCAGGACCACCTAGAGTAGGTCACAGGAATTCTTTCAGGTGAGTTTTGAATATCCCCAGAGGAGACTCAACAACCCATCTGGACAGCCTGTTCCAGTGCTCTGTCATCCTCACAGTGAAGTTTTTCCTTATGTTTCTTTGAAATCTCTTACACTCCAGTTTGTACTCATTGCTCCTTTGTCCTATCATTGCACATCACTGAGAACAGCCTGGCTCCATCCTCCTGGCACCTACCCGTTACGTATTTTGTAAACATTAATGAGGTCACCACTGCAGTCCACATTGAGGCAATATCCTGTTATTCACTGCAGATACAAGAAGAAAGAAAAGCAGCACATCCAGGAATATCCTGACCTGTGTTCATTGCCCCCCTTTTTCCACATCACCTCTTTAGAGTCAGTCCTAGAGGGAGGACGTGCTGCAGCTTTCTGTCAGGTACTATTGCCACTGTTACATATAGTCCTTTATGCCCTTGGAGGCTGAATGCCTTTGGGACTTGCCGCAGATATAAGTTCCCTCTGCACCATCTCTTTCAATGTATAGACAACTCTTTTAAAAAGTTACAGTCTAGGCCTAAGTGCAGAAGGCAATGAGGATGTAGATCTAGAGTAAATATAATTCCAAGTTTATGTAAATATGTACTTCCAAGGGAAATAATAATACTCTAAATGGTTTGCTTTACTTTTTTTCAAACACACAGCTTTGTTTAAGTCTCAAAAAGGGGAACATTGCACCTGAGCCTGGAAAAGCTCTAGAGACATATTGTGCATCTATGCACATATCTGAATATATTTGTGTGTGCATATGCACATGTAAAATATGTAACTTAGGTCTCTGGTAGCTTGGGAATCTCCCTATCACACTCCTTCTCACAATGCAGTGATATTCTATAAAGTCATTCTCTGAAATAATCTGCCTTAGATGCACTACTTCCAGCAATAATTGCCAGGCAGATGGTGGTGGTAAATTAGGCAGTATTATTGGTAATAAAAGTTAGAAGCATCAGATATCCTGAATGGCATATTCATATAAAGACTTTCAGAAACAGCATCTTTAATGACAGAAACAACATCCAATTTCATCTTCCCTCTGTCTCCTGAAATATTTCACTAGTATTTGTTCCACCTCATTCTATATATTGCTAGTGACTGCTATAGTTTTGTTATTTTTAAATACCACCTACTTCCAAATAACTACTCTCTGTATTTTTATCACCACTAGCGCTCTCGCCAGTTGCTATCAATACCTATGCCTTGCAAAGCAAAAGTACACAAACTTCCACACTTTAACATAACATAGTGTAAATGCATTTTCAAAACAATGTAGACAGCAATGCTTCTGATTGCTATTGAGGGGGGAGAAGGTAGAGATATCAGGAGCAGAAAGGAGGGGTGAGGGAAGGAGATATTTAAGTGCTGTTGCATTTTTCTCGTCATCTTGCTCTGGTTTTTGTGCTCTGTCTGTTCTGTTTCTTGTAGGTAGTAGAATAGATTTTTCTTCCTTTCCTCTCCAAGTTGACCAGTCCTGTCTGGTTTGCCCAGAATCATAACTGGCAGTGAGCCCTCCCTGCCCTCATCTCAAGGCACAAGGTCCTTGTTTACCTTTTCTTTTTTCCCTCCATCTCGCTGGGGCTTCAGCCATCCTAAGGATGGTGGGGGTGGATGGGGTGAGGTGAGCAAGAGGCTATGTGGTGATTCATTGCCAGCTGTGCCTGAACCACAACAAAAGGTCAAGATGGTTTTTCCTATTTCTTTGAATTTAAAAATATGTAATTGAATGAAAAGAAATTGGAAAAAAACTATGGCAAGTAACTTTCCTACCAAGCCACTGTCCTTGTTTACCAATAATTACATTTCTACAGCTACAGACTCACTGTGCAGTTAACAGTGGTCATTTCTCACTAAGCTGTGAAGACAAGTTTCCTTTGTATGTTCAGGTAAGTTTAAAGGTGTACAAGAAACTTAGATTAAATGCTGAACTTCAGAAGTCTGTCTTCGCTTTCTCTGGGAAAGCTCTATTTGATTCTACATGAGATGAGACAATGGTCAATGGTTCCTAACAAATATTCATCACAGGCTTCAGAATAAATCAAACATTTATCACTTGGTGTATCTTGTATTTAGAATGTCAGAGAAAAAAAAGTCTGGAAGAATTCCTGCAGGCAACAATAAGCCTGAACTGTATCTCTACTTAATTTAGAATTTAAAACACTTTATTTTTATGTATTATGTGATTTCCAAATATAGAAATTATTGCCTCTTCAATTAAAAAAAAAATAATTTCTTCTGTAGAATTTCTGATCTTTATTTTTTTTCTTCTGATGTGTTTTAAGTGGTGCATTGGCTTTTTCATGTCCTAACTAGTCAGCAGGCAGTGATTTTTACATTAAACTCTATGATGAGATTTTTGTCTAGTAGTAAATGCAATGAATCATTGCCCCATGTTCCTTTCATCCATAATAATTGGGTTTTACTAAATAAAAATCTTTTTGAATATGTAATTTATCTATTTCTGTAAAAAATAAATGGAACTACAACTGAGTTTAATTAGTTTAGACTTCAGAATGCAGCAAAATAGCTTTTTGATATGTGAAAAACTCTGAAGTACTCAAATAATTTTGTTTCCAGAAATGGGCAGATTGTAGACAGAATTCAAGTCACATCTGGCCCAGCTGTTCAGACCAAAGCTGTACTCACTCAAAATCATGAGAATACCAAAATCAAGACAGATTTCTGTTTTGTTCCAGCTTCTTATGTAGTGAAGTTCTAAAAGTCACCTCTGACTCCTAGTTGTTGTTGCATTCTAAAGAAACCACAGTGATGCAAGTAGCTCTCTCTCATTGCTTTGATGCAAATTAGAACACTTCCCAGCTATCTGAGCTGAACAGAATACTGTGGACAGTGACAGAGGGAGGAGCAAACTGTCAAACTTTTGCACTTTCAGTCTTCTATGGGAACCATGTCAGTCATTTACTTAAGGTGTGTCTACAGAGTTGGGTCAAGATATGTAGCTACACTGCTCATGCTTATAGCTGGCTGGGAAGAACCCGACTCAGTCTATAAGCCACAGAGTTGTACTAATGTGGTACATGATGTCAGTTAACCTCTGCTGAGATTGCTTTACCATTTTATTTACTATGTCACAGCTCTGAGAGATGTGCTAACCGCTAAAGCTTCCAGGCCAGAGCTGGCTTACATCCAGGTAGCTCTGCATCAATCCATGTACACATGCATGTCATGCAATGAAGGCACAGACATCACGTTAACATAATAAAATAGTGTAATTGTGGGATCAGTGTCTCTTGCTTCGAAAATGAACTTTCTTGACTTTACTTTAGTATTTCACAGCAGCAGGAAGCCATTGTGCTATGCCAGCATTGATATACACAACTGCATGCCACTGGCGTGACCTGCTTACTAAATGGACAGTACACAGACAGAAGCACTCCCACTGCAGTTGCACTTTGTAGAAGTAATTAGGGCAACATATACAAATGCAGACTCTAGATTTAGTTATCCTCAATACATAATAAGGACTGTAAAAACAGGTACCTTTGAAAAAGATCTACAAATACTTAAGGTTTTTCAGGAGTATAAATACATATTCAGATAACTGACAGTGAGCACACACAGTAATTATTTTTAGATAGCTTTCAATACAAACAGTAAAAGCAATGGCAAGGAACTGATGACAAAGATAATCTCTCCTTTCTAACCAGTTGGAAGCTTCTCACAGTTTCTGTGAGACCCTGCAGGAGCCATGCCCCAATCTTCCTCCTGTACAGATTTGGTGACTTGTCTCTACAGCATCAGAGACATTAATATTAATCATCTGAAGCTTATTAAAGACATGAACACTTCCTGAAGACTTACAGTCCTGAGATTTACTGCTCCTTGACTAAAGCTCTGATCAAACACCAATATAATTTTGAAACTGGAAATACGTAAGCCACTTATAAGAACACAGTAACAGTAAAGACTATCATAGCAAAAGGCATTAATATAAGCTATCATATGAAGAGGTTTCTCTTCCACTTCAGAAATATGTATCACATTTATGGCACAATAGAAAGCTTAAAAAAAGAGAAGTCTTTATGGACAGTAAAAGCAATATTTTTTTGCTTTTAAATGCAAATATTGACAAGATTCACTGGGAGACTATCATAAAATAGTCAGGTTTGTAAAATGATGTAGGAGATATGTACACATTATAATGAATCAGAGCAGCACAGAAAGAAAAAATACCTGAAAGTAAATTGCCACTCTCAGTCAATACCTTGTGTAGTAGGATTTTCAGCCTCCTACTCAAAAACCAAAGGTCCCTGACACTTGAAGTATTTTTCTAAGACTAATTGGAGGACTACTGGGAATAGAATATTAATAGTTTTCACACAACTTGGGCAAAAGGCAATGTTTTAAATTTAGAAAATATTTTCTTCATTTCTGTGTTGTTTTAGTTTAGCGATTCCTTTACACAGGAAGCAATGGAAGATGATAAGAAATGCTGTTTCTGTGGTACTTCCAATATCAAGCAGACGGCTAATGAGTTTCAGAGCAGATCTTCTGATTATAGCACCAACCTATTCCTGTTGCAACATTGGAATTTGTATAGATTTCAGATGTTTATTTCAATAGATTCACCGAGCCTCTAACAGCTTGCCAGATAAGTATTAACTGGAGAATTATCAAAACTTTCAGCACATTTGAAGTTAGAATATAAGGATGTTATATCCAGAATAGTTAAGTTGTACACCTACAGACCAGACAGCACTTTAAGATGTCTTGCAAAATTGAGTTCACAGAAGTCTACAAATTAGCAAAATTTCACATCAAATTGTGAAGAAAACTTGGTTTGCTAAGTGTAGTATCCTGAAATAGCAGCTGAATCATCACTAATGCTGACTGCTTATAGGTCTTTTGTATTTGGTCTAGACAGCTATGCTATACCTTGTTACCAGACAGGTGTGAATAACCCAGCAAAACAGGATGAACACAACAACCGAATGATTCTATAACATGTGCTAAGCATAAGATTTTCAAAATAGACTTATCAACCATTATTTCAATGGTGAAAAGCTAGAAGATTATTTTATTAATTTGAGAGGGAACAGAATTAAGCTAATGGTAAGCCGTTTCAACCATTTACTATCTGACTGGATACACCTGAGCTTCTTCTCTGAAGAAGACACAAATGGTCCAGACTAACAAGAGACTGAACAGATGAGCTACCATGTAGTATCTTACAGGCATTCTGTCACAGAAGAAATACTACTTGTGAATTCAAAAACCCTTTCTATCACTGCTCTTTTGAGCATTATGGAAGTGTCCTAATCTACCCTTTGTTAAATGATGAGGGTTACACCAAGTCTTCTTCCGTTTTCTCAGCAGAAAATATTCCTATGTCCATACCAGTAGTTATTCATGCCATTCACTTGGATGGCAGACTGGAAATTGCCAGCATCCTAATTAAAAATAAATGGAACCTAGAAGAATGTGCAGTGTCAGAAAGAAGAAAACATTGCTTTAATCATAATTAAAAATTAATAAAGATCATTGGGCAGAGTCTAACAAAATTGGATTATTTCTTGCTATGTAACATGAATGAGTTTAGTGCTATGGTTGAAAGTGTACTCAAAATAGAAACTTTCAGAGAAAAACACACAAATTTATTAACAAGACATTTAGTGTCTTGAAGGCCTCATGATTTGCTATTGATTTTTCTGGAATTTAGCAATTCTGTCAGCTGGGGCTCTGTTCCAATCATATACTTTGTCCTACCTGCTTGCTGAATTTTCCTATTTCACCTTGTCATTCAGAAAACAAACCAAATCAAACAAGTCTTGTCATATTAATATATTTGTTCAGAACATACTTCTTAAAGGTCCTATATTGAAAGTCAGGTAGGCAACAATGGTAGTTACAATTTGTATCATATTCTTCTATGCTCAACCTCAAGAATGTTCCCTAATAAATCTGGAACAAAATTGCTGAGACTGCAGAGAAGTAATGTATTAATATCTACCTAAAATACTCAAACAAAAAAAAAATAACATGGATCTGACAGAGTATAGGAGCTCTGTTATTCATGAGAAGCACTTTCTATCTTTCAGGAAACTGAATTTACCAAAAAAGGAAAAAAAATCACATTGTAACAGTTTTAATGAAAAAACCAACATGAACTAGCATGGCAAATCCTAAATCTTAATAGAAAATCTGAAGCCTTTAGGCAAGAGCAGTTAAAAAAATAGTTCCCTTGGATGTTGTTGTTTTGCAGGCCCTTAGGGAGCCAGTAAAACACAGAAGTGGGCATTTGCATAAACTAACTTTTGCCAGGGGAGGCCACTAGCTCTCCATGGGCTGCATCTGCAGTCAGCAGAAAAGAGATAGTTTCGAAATACCAATTGAGTACTAGAGCCCAGTTTAACCATTCTGAATTACTCCCTGGGGGATTTTCTGACTTCCCAATGACAGTAGAGCTTTTACAGAAATATTATTAGCCTTAGGTAAAGTGAGAATACTCAGCTGAACATAAAAAAGTAAGTAGTCCCCATCAATTCAGATAATAAACTGGAAGATCGGTTTCCTTCATTTGACACCTTTGTTAGTTCCATTAAACAACATGAGCAGCAAACAAGAGGAGGATCTTAAGTCTGCAGTAGATTTCTAGCTTTCAGTTCTAAAACATGTTTTATCTTCCTGCAACTGTAAGAATATTCTCCTGTCTGCTGTGGAAATCACACAGCCAAGCGCACACAGTCCAGGAGGTTCCTACAGATTGTTGACAACAACTTCCTGTCGCAGGTGATCAAGGAACCAATGAAGAGAGGTGTGCTGCTGGACCTGGTGCTGACAAATAAGGAGGGTCTGACTGGGCATGTGAAGGTTGGTGGCAACCTCGTCTGCAGCAACCATGAGATGGTAGAGTTCAAGATCCTGTGTGGAGGAGGCAGACACAAAGCAGGACTGTGACCCTGGATTTCAGGAGAGTCAACTTTGGCCTCCTCAATATCTACTTGCATGGATTTTGTGTATCCCAATGC
>WBNH01005763.1:0-82493 GCA_013401255.1 Urocolius indicus
AAGATGTTCCAGTCCCATGGTCAGAGCTGATGACTAGAAAAGGAGAAAAAAAATATCACCTTATAGAGTTTGCTTTCCAACCTCTCTGCAGGAAAAAAAAATGAGCATCATGATGATCCTAGAAATGATAATTGTGTGACCTCTCCCAGTAGCTGGTTTGGTTACTTCCCCCTCTCTGGTCTGTGCTGTACAGAGGAGGTTTGACAGCTCAGGGTCAGCCCCTGGTAGCTTGAGCATCGTTGAAGAGCAATGAGGAAGTGTGTGGGGCTGGGCTGGAAGGAGAGGGCTGGTGCTGTAGGCTCAGGGCAATGTTAGTAGACACAACCACAGACAGGCTTTAGACATAGGAAGCACTTGAAGCAGAAGGAGGCTGTTTGGGTACAGAAGGCCTTGTTTTCTAGTGTTTCCTAGCCAAAGAAACAATGCCCCTATACAGAGAGATGTTTGTAGCTGTGCCCATCTGTCTGGTTCATGTGTACTGATGCCTCTTTGGGTTGGTTTTGGCAGTTTTGGTCAGTCAGGGATGGACTGACCATGGGTACATGTGTGCCTGAGTGGGGAACACAGCCTGCTGGCCAAAGGGAAAGTGCAACTGGCCTGGCAGCTGCTGGTGTCTGGCAGCTCAGTTTTTGGGAAGGGCTGGTGTATGTCTGTGTTAAAGAGCACTCCTGAAGCATAGATGTGCCTGCCTGGAGCAGCTCTGTGTGCTTGCTGAAGAAGTAGGGGATTAGCTGTGTTTTTCTTACCATTGCCATCTCCACCTACCTGCTGCATAGCTGGGATACCTGTGTCAATACTGGCTTAACGCACAACATAAAGCAACACTAACACAGAGTGGGTTTATAAACTTTACGAATATACATAAAGGCATAAACACAGACACACATTGGTGGAAAAAGGAGTGAAGAGTCACCAGCTGAGCACCTCCCTGTGGGTTTCCAGTGCCTGGATGACATCCTGGCATTTCAAGGATGAGGCAGCATCCAGGCAGCTCGGGAGTCAGCATCAGCTGGGGAAGCTCTTCTAGCCACATCACATCCCATCATGGCCATGGCATGTGCCATTCCTTCAGTGTGATTATCCCTCACTGGCTCGTTGACCTGAAACTAAACTCTTGGGAAAGCTGAGACTTGAGGCAGCCTTTGTCTGTCCAACTCTAAACAGGGAGAGATGGGGCTCAGGGGGAAGGGGAAGGCGTGTGTGGGAAGGTGGTTTCCTATCCCCGTGGATGTTTGCAGGGGATTAAGAGGGGAATCATCACTCTGCAGCCCTGTCTCAAGGTTTAGGAATTACCTGGAGGGCCTGCTGGAATCCATTTTTGGATGACTGGAGATTTTTTCCTATCAGCAGTGACAGAAAGCGAGTCCAGCAGTCTGGAAACACCCCCTAAGCTGTCAGAAGAATGAGGCTTTCTCTCAGTGGAAAGCTGACCCATGGCAGGCTGCAGCAGGAGCTGGAGGCAGCTCAACCCCTCTGCTCAGGGGCAGGGCTGCCATGGGGCAGGCTGGGAACACCCTGCAGCTGAGGTGCATCAGGCTGAGCTCTGGTTGCTCTACCAGTGAACTTTGGAGATGAAGAGGAAGCAGGGGGAGAGTTCTACCTTTCCTTGAGGTTTATTGTTGCCTGCTTTGATCTCCTGGAAATGCCCAAACTTAGTGCTGGGAAGTTGGTGTTGGAAAAGGAGTTTGAGTCCTCATCACTTCATCTCCTCAAGCCTGGAGGAACCATTTTTCCTAAGGGGTGGCTGGTTGGTAACTAGACAGACTGGAAGGTGTTTGGGGAAAGAATCAAGGTTTGGGGGGCAGTGAGAGCTCTGACTCCATCCACAGCATCAACCCCACTGGAGGAAGATGTATAGCATGAGGGAAAGTCCCTCCCAGCAGAGCAGACGTTGACACCACTGTCACAAGTGATGTTTGCTCTGCCTTTCAGCTTTTTCTTCTAAGATGCTTTCCTTTAGTTGATGTTTTTATTGCCAATGTCCTCAGATAAAGTGATCAGTGAGAAAACAGAGCAGCAGCAACACAGACCAATCTCTTTGCTAACCAAAGCTTTTGATTCCATTTTCTCTTCCAGAAGGTGCCTGGCAGCAGGTGAGGGGCTGGCACTGGAGAGAGAGCACAGCTGAATGCTGAAGCCATCCTAGACAGCACTGCTGCCCACAGCAGCGTGGGCCCAGCCAAGCCACGGTAAGGAAACAGCCTGTTGGGTTTTACTGAGGTGGGAAATGTCCTGATGCATTTTCTGTGCTGTGGTCTGGTGCAAGGGCTTTGCTTGTGAGGTTTTGTTCACTTGAAGGCACCCAGTTTGCTGTCTCCCATCCCAGACCCCTCTGTGTGCTCCCTGCTTCCTGCAGCCATGAAGATTTCACCATCCCTTCTCAGCTTATGAGTCTGCTGGGTTGTATATTCATGTGATGTGATGCTACTTACTGGGGTGAGCCACAATTATACAGCACTTTCCAAACAGAATTCCTCTGTACAAACCCAACTGTTCAGCCTGTGAAAGCCAGCACTCAAATCCTGCATTTGGGAAGAGGGGGGTGCCTTGGGCAGTGTGGAGATCTCAGTCATTGAGGTTGTGTGTGTGTGTGTGTGTGTGAGATACTGGCCTTTGTTTCCATGTTTCCCTGGATGCCCCAGGAGAGGTCAGAGCTCAATGTCCCATGTGCATGAGACGTGCTCTCTGCCCTCCCTTTGTCTTCTGCGGTGGTGAGATGCTGTTGCAGCCCAAAAGCTGACCTTAGTGTTTTGTTACGCTGGATCTGGTTTAGTGGTGGCTGTGGCAGTGCTTGGGTTAGTTGTTGTTCTCCATCACCCTAAAGGTCTTTTCCAACCTAAACGATTGTGTGATCTCTGCAAAAGCAGCATCCCAGGCTGCAGCAGCCTGCTTTCCAGCTTCAAGGCTTTATGGCAGTTCTCTTCTGCTGCAAGAAATGAACTTGGGGAGAAATCACTCTTAGAAGCTCAACAACACTGAGCAGCCTTCCAGTAAAGGGTGCTCCTAAGCAACCCTGCAATAACAAATGGAAGAGGGATGCCCATGAGAAGCTGCATGTGCTGTGCAAAGGTTTCCACCAACCCTGTTGTGTTTGAGCAGGTCTTGTGGGCAGCCCTAAAAAAAAAAAACACCAAACTCCTGTGTGTGCAGATGGGAACAGGGTGAAAAGAAAGTCATAGGCGAGAAACATATTTCACTTTCCAGCTTCTAGGGAGCTGGAAATCATGTGGAAAAAGATGTTGTTAGTTAATACTGATGAATGATCCTCTGGCAGCACCATTAATCAAAGCTAATCATCAGACTGGTTTGGGGAGCAGACATTTGTAAGCACTGGGGCTGAGTCCTGTGTAGAATAAACGGCTTTATCTCGTTGTTCTGTGAAGTTTGACAAGCATCCAGTGACCTGCTGTTTTTCTTGACCCGTCTAATGACTCAGGAAAATCTAGAGGGCCCAGCAGAAGGTTTTGTTGGCATTGAGAGCTTGAGTTGATACTTGTAAAAGCAGCTCCAGTCCCCACTAACTCTTGGGGTGATTTTCCCCATGATTCTTAGCTCTGATTTTGGTTTATTCACTGTTGCTGAGCACGTGCATTCGCAGTCCAGGTATCTCTTTGGTGAAGACTTGCAGTTCAGGGAGGATGATTGATTCTCTTGCATTTCCAAGTGATCCTCCCTACAAGGGCTCCTCAGAAATTCTGCGTCTGTGTCCCCCCTCCCAAATCCTAAAGGTTTGGATGACTTGGTTGTTCATATCAAGGACAACCCACTTTGCAGAGATGTTTCTGTAGTGTAGGTGTGATGGAAAAAACAATCAGCTCAAGTGCTTTATTCATCACTTATCCCATTAAACCCAGTGAAACCCCCCATCCAGGGGACTGGCTCGAGGTCAAAAGCTCCAGATGATTCACTAGCCAATTCTGATTTTATGGGTCCCACAAGTTTCACAGACACCTTTGCCAGGTGAGCACTCCCAGTAACAACCACCACCATCAAACCTCTGTGCAAAGGCTCGCAACTGGTTTCCAGGACATTGGATTGAGGCTGAAAAGTTGTGCACAGCTTTTCTCCCAACGTCAGAAATGACCATGAGATTCATCAGCTAGAGCTGAACTCTGGATCATCTGATTCAGAAATGCAGCCTCTTGCCAAAGCTGACAGAAAGGAAAACCAGAGGAGCAGCATAAAACTTTATATCCCATTTTATACCTCAGAGCTCCAAAGGGTCGATGCTGACGTGTGTGAGCCCAACCCACTGCACCTCACAGCTGGGGAACCTTGGTGCAATAATGGGACATCATTCAGAGAGATCTCGACTGGCTTGAGAGTTGGGCAGAGAGGAACCTCATGAGGTTCACCAAGGGCAAGTGCAGAGTCCTGCACCTGAGAAGGAGCAACCCCAGGCTGAGGGTGACCTGCTGGAGAGCAGATGTGGGAGGGGGACCTGTGAGTGCTAGGTGATAACAAACTAACTATGAGCCAGCAACTTGCCCTCGTGGGTAAGAAGCCAATGGCAGCCTGGGGGCAGCAAGAAGAGTGTGGGCAGCAGGGTGAGGGAGGTTCTGCTCCACCTCTGCTCTGCCATATCTAGTGAGGCCTTGTCTGGAGTCCTGTGTCCAGTTCTGGGCTCCCCAGCTAAAGAGGGACAGAGAACTGCTGGGGAGACACCAGTGCAGGGACACCAAGATGATCGGGGCACTGGAGCATCTTCCTTCTGAGGAAAGGCTGCGGGACCTGGGGCTGTTTAGTCTAGAGGAGACTGATGGGGGATCTCATTAATAGTTACAAATATCTCAATGGTGGGTGTCAAGAGAATGGGGCCACACTTTTTTTTTCTGTAGTGTCCAGTGATAGGACAAAGGGTGATGGACAAAAGCTGGAACACAAACAGTTCCACTGGCAGAGGAGGAGAAAGTCCTTTGGTGCTGAGGGGAGGGAGCCCTGGCCCAGGCTTCCCAGGGAGGGTGTGGAGGCTCCTCAGGAGGTTTCCAACCCCGCCTGGACACGTTCCTGTGCCCCCTGAGCCAGAGGAACCTGCTTGAGCAGGGAGTTGGACTAGATGATCTTTAGAGGTCCCTTCCAGCCCCTGTCATTCTGTGGTTCCATGTGGTTCTGTAACATGAGCATCAGCCAGCAGCCAAGGAGCAGCCCGTGGCTCTCAGGAGTTACACCAGCCACAGGCAGCATTCCCATTCTTTATGATGGCATTAGAATTATGGTGCAGAAGAGTACGAGAGCAGAGAAGGCAAGTGTGTGCAAAGGGCCTTGGCAATGCCCCTGCCATTGCAGTGTTCCCTTCCTCACCAGCTCCTAACCCCTGCCCACAGCTTTCTGAAAGAGCCATTACATACATCATGTTTCAGCAAAGACTCATATTTGGGTTTTCCCTTTGTCTCAGTGCTTCAGACAACTTTTTGCTGTGCAGTTCCCACTGTTTATTTTTTATCCCTATGAGTTGATAGCTAAATATATTCCCAATCTCAACACTTTGATTTTTGCTGTTTATTTAATGACCTTCACTCACTTCACTGTGATTAAGTTCATCTGCATCTGGGTGTTTTGATTAGCCTTAAATTCCCTTCCTTTTGAGAACTTCATTTCCACACCATGTTTTCTCTCCGTTGCCTTCCTGTAAATGAGGAAGGTGTCTTTTGATCCAGGTCTCCCCTCCTTCCCACTCCTGTTTTGCAATTGTCCCTTCCTGGCTTGCAGTGGGCTTTCCAGTTCTAACTGTCCCTGGGAGTGTAAAATCCACCCTGGAACAAGACACTTTCTCCAGCAAAAATGAAATTTTCTGCTTGCCAGGGAAGCCAACGCTGCCATGGGGGAAAGTGCTCAAGATCCACATCCTTTCATCACATCACCTGCTTGGGATATCCCCCAAACCCAGCCTGTTGCAGAACTCCCTCGCTGCTGCCGTGGAGCGATGAGGGTGGTGATGGGTCCTGTTGTGTGTGCACCAAGGCAGGGTTTGTCCTTAGCACCAAGGCAAAGGGACCTCTTGGCCTGTCTTAGCAAACGGGGACTCAAAATGTGGGGTGACATTAGGGATTTGTGTGTGAGTGAGGGTTTTTTTCCCCCCTTCTTTGCGGTGCAGGAGGGAGAGTTGGGCTCAGCCCTGCAACAGCAACCGAAACGCTCCACCTGCAGGTGAAAGCCAATTATAACGGGGGCTCTGTGGCCAGATGCATCAGCAGCTGAACCCAGAGGTTACCTTGTGTTGACCTGAAACCGAGGTTAGACTGAGGAAAAGAAGCCAGGATTGAAATGAAAAGCGATGTGGAAGGGTGCAAAGCCCCTCTACGTCATGGGAAAGTGGCACACAGGAGGGCTGCATCTCACCCAGCCTCTGTCTCCATCCCTGCTGCCTCATGGGGAGAGCACTGAGGCTTTTGGAACCAGGAGCAAGGATTTGAGTTAAGGGATCCTCTCTTCTTAGGGAACAGGTTTCTTTTGAGCTCAGCAGCTGAAGCTTTTTTTTTCTCCTGCCTCTTCTCTCCCGAGCACCGAGCATCTGCCTCCTCATCCAACTCTCTTCCTTTTGAGCATGTGATTTAACTATCCCACTGAACTCATGCTCCCCATTCAACCTGCTCACCAGCAGCTCGTGGCTCACAGAAACAGCATTTTTCAGTGATGAGCAATTTACTGAAATGAAGTCACCCCAAACTAATTAGAAAGTGCAATTCCGAGAGCTCGGGACCTTGGGGAAAGTCGGGGCTGTGCTTGAGGCAGTGTCTTGTGTATGTTGGAAGAACCAGCTCCCTGCTAGCTCTGATGAACACTGAACTGAACAGGGTTGCTGATCTGATCCAATGGACATTTCCACTGTTCCTGCAAACGAGAAGAAAAGCCTCTCCTCTGCCTCTGGGGATGTTTTGCACGTAAATATTGCTCCGAGGGAAAGGAGGGCTGAATGAACGTGGAAAAGACCCAAAAAAATAGAGTCATATATCTTGTAAGGCTTACAGGAAATTAGCACAAGTGAATTACCCTAAACAACATTATCCTGCCACAGAGCACATGTGTTCCAAGGAAGAAGTTGAAACTCATTTTGAGAAGGCTTTTTTCTTTCCCCCCTCTTTGCAAAGCTGATGGAGCTCGTGATTTTGCACAGCCCCATTGCGCATAGGAAAGGAGCTGCCTCGTTCAATTAAGAATTAGGAGGAGAGCAGCAACAGGGAGAGAGATTTCTGGTTAAAAAGAAATGTAATAATAACTTTGGTCTCAAGCCCTATGAGCTGGGAGTTGTCTCCAACACAGAGATGTTTGCTGGTACCAGACAAAGGCTGGTAGGTTTCAATGCCAGGACTTGATTTAGAAATGCCCCACGCCAGGGTGAGGACTGAGGGTGGGTTGGGAGAGGTGCCACGAGTGATGGGCAGCTTGTGGGGAGGGGGGCTCTTGGAGAAACCCAGGATTCTCCAAAATCTGAGTGAAAAGCCAGCAGCTCAGTTGGCATATTTAATGCTGTGTCAGGAAGCAGGACATTCCTGCCTCTACGGGGGAAGCACAGAGTTCAGTGGGACAAGCAGGGAGGACAAAAGATGGCAGGGAAAATGCACTTGATGCTGGTGAGATTCAGCCTCTGCTGAGTTACTGATCTCATTGCAATGGCACAAGCGTGGTTTTGGAGCAGAGGTATCTGATGGCTCAAAGAAAACTAGTGCAGATGGTGGGTTTAGAGGCGTCAGTGGCACTTCTGCCCTGAGCTGTCAGAGGAAGGTGCTTCTGCCCCCAGCCTTGGCTGCAGAGAGGTTGTGTGTTTCTCACGTGATGCTTTGGGTTAGCATAAAGAATGGAGGCAGTGGCTTCAGACAGGCTCAGCCTTGCAAGTTTATTGGCCGTGTTTGTAAGCTGGGCTCTGGTTCCTTCTCCTGGAGCACACGCCGCCGCCGGGCTTTATTCTCCTTGCCATCTCCTGCTGACTGCAACGAGCTGGAGGGGAGGGAAGGAAAGGTCCAACTCCTCCATCATCAGGTGCACACAGTGATGAGTGGAAAACAGATCCTGTTATCATAGCAACCAAAGCACTGCAGTGCAAGTAGGGCAGGTTGCTGAGGCCATAGCAGGGCTGGAGAGGGCAGGGTATGTTGGAGCCACCTTGCCCACCAAGCCCCCACACATGAGGTTCAGCTCTTCAGCAGCTGCTGCCTTGCTCTCCAGTCCAGGGAAGCCTTTTGGTGCTGATATCATTTGCTTTGCACTTTTAACCATAGAAACTATGAGAAAGCTGCCTACTTGGGGGTTTTTTTTTGGTGGGGGGACATTCAAAGGTGAACGTGGGTTTGTGCTGCTTTGCTTTGGAATGGGAAGTGATTGTTCCATGTACTTGGTGCTGGAGAGGCTGCACCTTGAATACTGTGTTCAGTTTTTGGTCCTTCACTACAAGAAGGACACTGAGGGGCTGCAGCATGGCCAGAGCCGGGCACAGAGCTGGGGAAAGGGCTGGAGCACAAGGGTGCTGGGGAGGGGCTGAGGGAATGAGGGTGTTGAGGCTAGAGAAGAGGAGGCTGAGGGCAGACAGGAGCCCTCTGACACTCCCTGACAGGAGGCTGCAGGGAGCTGGGGGTCAGGCTCTGCGCCCAAGTGACAGAACAAGAGGAAACAGCCTCAAGTTGCTCCAGGGAGGTTCAGATTAGGAGCATAATAGGGCAGCTCTGACCATGTTATTTTAGTCATCTTAGGTCTTGTTCCAGCAAGAGAAGATGCCAATGCAAGACCAAGTCAGTAGAGAATACTGGGTATAATGGCCATGGGGTTTATGACCTGGAAAGGAAAAGAAGCTCTTTCATTTAAAGGCAGCTTGAGTTGCCCTGCACAGCACTTGACTACTGCTCAGAGGGGTAAAGGGCCTGGATGTTCTCTTCTGTGGCACTGGGGTTCCCTGAGGCTGGGGCAACAGAATGCTTTGCAAAGCCCCTCTGCATCCAGAGGCTGCAACACACTCTCTGTTGACTCCCCGAAGCATTTCTGATGGTGTGTTGACCCTTCTGCTGCCATTTCTCAGTGAGGCTCACTGTGGGTATTTTGGGAATAACCCTGGATTGGCAGAGCAAGGTGTTTCAAAAGGGCTTTTGCAAAAGCTGCAGCCCCAGTTTGCATGCTGTGAGCAAGCTCAAGCTCTTTGCTCTACATCTTCACTGTGGCATTTTCTCTCCTGGAAATGGAGTGGTGGGAAACTGTAAGAGCAAGCTGAGCCATGTACTCAGGCTTTGTCAGACACCAAACTGCTGGGGAGAGAGGGAGGGAGATGTTCAAAATTCAAATAACCATTAAGCATCTCTGCTCTACATATGCCTCATCCCTTCCCTGGGCCCAGTTCCCAGCACACTCCGTGTTGTTCTCTGTTCCTGGATGGGAAACAGCATGAAAAATGTTGATGTTTGTGATTTTCTGCCTGGGATTTGTTATATGCTGCAGGACCTTCCTTCTAAAGACCTGCTGTTACAAAGCTTTACACTGCAATGGTGGGGTGAGCATCAGCAGCCTCCAAGCTCCCCACCCAGGCAGGGAGGAGGTGCAGGGTCCTAGGAGGGTCCTGGCTGCAGGGCTGGGCTGTCAGCTGCAGGCTGGGAGCTCTGCTAACACACTTCACCAAAGTGACAGCCAGTAATCAACAGTCCATCGAAACTAAGGAGGTTTTAAACCTACAAGGAGCCTTGTTTATGAATGCTGTGAGTCAGCACCACAGCAGCAATGGCCTTGGTGTGTGTTAGGGACTGTCTCAGCTGCTGGTAAACTCCAGGTGGGATAAAGGGTGCTCATGACCTGCTCCTACAACCACCTTAAACAGCAGCACTTGCAGCTGTGGCTTTGCAGAATCCCTACTCCGTTTTGGGGTCTCCTCTACCTAGGAGCCACCCACCCTCCTGTGTCAGGGGAGCTGGTGATGGTGCTGGGAGCTGCTCCCTTCAGAGCCAGCGTGGCTGGGGACAGGACAATGCTGTTCCTGCTGTTCCTGCTGTCAGGGGAGATGTGTCAGCTCTGCTGTTGTGGGTGTGAGTGTGATGATGGCTGAGAGAGCAGCTACTCCCAACTGACAGGTTATTTTTTCTCCCTGTGCAGTTCACAGGGAGGTCAGTGCACCCCAGGGGTTTTTGTTCTTCTTGCTTGTCACAGTGGGGAGTTTTCTGGCTCAGCTTGTCTTTGCTCCCCAGTGGTAATTCCTGAAGCAGATGAAGCATGGATTCACCTGCCTTACCTTAGGCATCTAAAGCTCAGCCAGCTAAGCCTGTGCTTAATCACCCCCTTGATAGCCACAGAGAGGCACCTGGTGTGTCCTAAAACAGGTGTCTAGGGGCATCAGCATCCTGCTGAGAATGAGGGTTTATGACTGCAAGTCTTCATTATCTGTCTCAAATTACCCTGGATCACACCTTGAGCTCTGCTGTAGCTACTAAGCTGATGCTCAGCAGAGGATTTCACATCCTGAATCATCTGGTGCTTGCTTGGGTCCCACTGCAGCCTCTTTTCCTCTTCGTTGGCCAAGGGGAAGGTGTTGCAGCTCGGTGGGGCTGGAGGGGAAGGGCAGGGCTTGCTGCAGACACTTCTCTCTGTAGTGTCCACTGACAGGACTAGGGGTAATGGACAAAAAGGTGGAACACAGAAATTTGCCCTGACACAGGAGGATAAAGCCCTTTGGTGCTGAGGGGAGGGAGGCCTGGCCCAGGCTGCCCAGGGAGGATGTGGAGGCTCCTTCTCAGGAGGTTTCCAACCCCACCTGCACATGTTCCTGTGCCCCCTGAGCCAGGGGAAGCTGCTGCAGCAGGGACTGGAGCAGCTCTGCAGGGCCCTTCCATGCTGGGATTGTGGGATTCTGTACTGCACTGTTAGACCAAGCCCAGGCCAACCATGTGCCTCAAAACCTCAGGGTGGGGAATCTGAAAGGTCACCTTGGGAAAGCCACACGCTCTGCTTTTCACGTTTGCCTTTATGGGTGTATCATCTCCTCTGAAGTAGAGGCCAAAGGTTTGCACACGCTGGCACCTATGGAGACCTTTGGGTAACCTATATGTGTCTAAGCAGTGCTGAGGGTTTTCTTGGTGTGCAACAGCCATTTCAGGAAGCACACAGAGCTCCTTTACAGTGCCCAGATGCCTGCACTGGTTTATAGAAGCCCTGCTGCAGCCCTGTCAGCCTCCTTGTTGAGCTCCCAGCAGCTCCAAAGCAGTTGCTGAAAGCCAGCAGAGGTTTTTGTGACGCTGCTGGTTGGGATCTCTGAGCACCCCAGGGCAGGACTGCTTGTGCTGCCATCCCCACAGTGACACCCGTGTGCAGCAGCTGCATGGCTCAGCTCTGCTTTCTCACAGGTTAGATGAGGTGACATCCCATCCCACTTTTCTGCTCCTCTCCAGGATACATCACCTTTCCCTCACAGCCTCCAGCTGATCCTCTGCACCCATCCCAGTCCCTGTGAGACCTGAGCAGGGGTGTTGTGCACACCATGAGCCTGGCACATCCCTGCTGCCAGCTCTGCTGCAGAGCTGCTGAACCAAAGGGTCCTGAGCTTTATATATAAGATAAGGAAAGCTGGCCAGACCAACCCAGGACATGTCTCTTGTCAGGGAGGTTATCTGTCCAGGGAGTTCTCTGGCACCAAAAATGTGATGGTTAGATATAACAATTTCTGGCCTCAAAGGAACTGTTTGAGTGTGGGATGGACTGTTCCCCTCGTTGCCTCTCCATCATCTGCCCTCTTCCCTCAGGAAATCCTTCTCCCAAAGAACAAGCTTTGTTATGTCTCATTGTCTTCTCTGGCACTTGGAAACACAAGTTTTTCCCATCTCTCTTTTTGGCATCTGTTCCAGCTCTCCAGGATTTTGTTGGTTTTTGCACTGATTCCTGCTCTGAGACTTGACTCCAGGACCATGGGAAAGACTTGATGGGGCAGTGGTATGTCTGAGCAGAGACATGGCTCGCCCTGCAGACTCTTGTGTGAGGACCACATAGGCAGTGAAGCCAACATCATCACCTATGGTGGTCTGCACCAGGCAAGGGTCTGAGCCAGGCTGCTGGGAGCCAGGGGAGGAGCAGGGAGGGAAGCCAAGGGATTTCATTTCTCTTTTCATTCTTCAGACACACCAATCCATACTCTGATCTAGTACATGGCCAGGAGTCCTCATGGGAGAAGTGGGGACAAAACCCTGGCAGGTTCTGGGACAGTTTGGCTGTATCTTTGAAGAGGGCTATCTGATATGGTTTTCAGCATAAGGAGATGATGCAGAGGAGGCCTCTGCTAATTGTACATGACACACACCCAGTAGAGGAACTGCAGTGCATGATAAAACATCCTACAGCAGAGCCCTAGTCATGAGCCAGGAGTTGAGTGGGTGATGTCAAGGAGACAACGTGGCATCTCCTTCAAGAGAGAGGAATTGGGCAAAATACCCCACTCCTTGCAGTCCTCCTTTCCAGCCAGACGTCCTTTCTTGGAGCTAAAGAGAAGATAGAGAGAGCAATATCCTCTCTCAGAGTGCAGGGTGATGCTCATGGCTCGTCCTGGCTACAGGGCGACCACGCAGCATCGTTCATCCCCACGCAAAGCTTGACAAAACCAGTGTCTCTACTTGACTCTGCCAGCACACTGTTGAGATTATTAACCAATCTGGTACATTTTTTAAAGCAAATGAGGTTTCAGGATGCCTGTTGATAACATCTTTCTTGCCCTCAGTGGAGTCATTAATTCAATATGCTGAAATACCATTTTAATTAGTTTGCACGACGGTCCCAGGAGCAATGAAATAATGCTCTTTATTGTGCAGGGATGTAGTGTGCTGTGCCTAATCCTGTTCTTTATCTCTTGTCTTCTGTTCTGTCTCACTGGCAAATATTAGTGCATCCTGTCTCCCAGTCAGATCCCTGTGTGAGCATGCCAGCAATCTCAAGTTAAAGACTCGACGTTGCATTGAAACAACAGTGGGGTTAGTGCCTGACTGCCAGAACAATCAGAGCTAAAGGCTGTCTTTGATTGCTTTTGTTGTTGTCAGGTATTAGGATGACCCTCAAATTGTGTCCAGCCTGTTAGCACATGAGGAACCTCATGAGGTTCAACAAGGGCAAGTGCAGAGTCCTGCACCTGAGGAAGAACAATCTCATCACCAGCACAGGCTGGGGGTGACCTGCTGGAGAACAGCTCCAGGAGAGGGACCTGGGAGTGCTGGTTGGTAATAAACTAAACATAAGCCAGCATCATGTCCTTGTGGGTAAGAAGCCAATGGCATCCTGAGGGGCATCAAGAGTGGAGGCAGCAAGTCCAGGGAGGTTCTCCTCCCCCTCTGCCCTGGAAAGGGTTTGCATGCCCATCCCCAGAGCATGGCAGGAGGCAGATGCTGAGCAAGGCAGCTCAGAACAGAAACACACCTCAGCTTTTGGTCCTCTCAGTTGGGAGTGGCCTCAAGTAAAGATCTCCTCCTGACAGCCATCTCATCCCCAGAGGAATTCACCTGGGCAGGTTTTGCCTCAGCATCCCTCTGGGTAACACTGCTCCTCTCTTTGCAGATTACTCTGAGCCTTTTTCCCTTCCTGCACACGGGATGTCCATGGCTTTAATCCATAAATCGTGTAGGAAGAGTCACAGGCTCAGAACACGTTCTTTTAATAACACCCAACATCTCTTAAGGCATGACCTGCAAGCTTGGGCAGAAAGGCATTTTATTACCTGCTTGCAAATTGATTACAGCTATTAGCTTTGTAAAAATGAAGAGTGGAATTTAACCCAATTGTGCTAATAGGGAGCAGCAAAGAAACCCAGTTACGTAACGTGGCCTGTTCCTGACCAGGGAGAGGGAACCCTCTGCAATGCTATTTTTCCAGTAGGATGGCTGCTCTCTAATTAAGTTTATTAAGTAATATCAAAAGCATATGGAAGTGGAAATGCCATTGGTTCCTCGTGAAGCCATTAAGTTTGTTAGAAAGTGAAGAGCCCAGACAGACATTTCTCAGAGCTAGCGCTGAAAAGATAATATCTACTCCAGCTTATCTGCACATCTATCTAGTGCCTGGCTTCAGCCAGCCCGTTTGCTTGGCTTATGCCTCCAAAGCCTTGCTGCCATTATCCCAGGGATTATTGTTCTGCCAAAACCAGAAGTAATCCCAATATTCCCCTGACTGAATCTGGGAAGTTATTAGGAATTTGCCTGCATGGTTTTACACTCCATTATCCTGTGCACATCTTTCCTTTAAGGATTTTGCTACTCCAACAGTTTTGTCCATCTTGAACCTAATCCACCTACAGTACCTGCTCTGATCTAAATAATGCCTCTGATTTTAAACCTCTTCCTCCTTTCTGCTTAATCAGTCTTTGACACCGCTGAGCTTTAACTCTGGGTTTCTGTACCACACCTGAAACTGTGTCTTACCTTTAAGCAAGTCGCTGCTTCCAGCATCATCAGCGGTGGTGGGAGCCATCAGCCTCAGCCACAGCAACACCTCATGCAAGAGCCAAGGCCTGGGGCATGATACATCCAAGGGCTTCCTCTAATCCCAGCTCCCCATCAAGCCTCTGAGGACCCACCAAGGGTTGCATTGATTGATTGTCTTCGTGGCTGCCTGTTGCACGATGTGAGCTCTCAGCAAAACATCTCACCTCTGTCCATCCTGCAGCCTCCTGCTCTGCTGAAATCCATCCTCTTGTTTTTTTCCCTACTTTTTCCCAGCAAACATAGACTTCCCAAGTGCCCTCAAAGGGTTCCTCCAGGCTTAGTGGTTGCAGAGGATTTCTGCAGTCCCAGGACATCTCCTGGAGCTCAGGTCTGAGTCTTTGAGACGGCCAAAGCCAGAACAACGTCAGCATAACAGACAGCACCCCATTATTTCAAGCCTGAGGAAGCTTTACTTATGTGCCCTTAATAAGCTGTTTCCACACAGCTAATTTAAGGAGGAAGAAGCGTGTGCTGGGAGGGAAAGCTCAGGGAATTGCCTGCTGCACTGTGATTAAGGCTGTTGTACAATTAAACCAGACCAGCTACTAATTGCAGCTGCACTAACGAGATATCCAGACGCGCCGCAGCCCACGTCGCTCACGGCTCTTCCTCTCTTTCCACACCGGTGGCTTGTTTGCTTTCAGCATTGTTGTGGCTTCTTTTCTTCACTGTCTGTCTGATGACAACCTTTTAATCAAAAGGATGGCGTCCCAAGGCCACAGAAGGGTCTCAGCAGCAGCTGAGGGAGGGGGTTTGCAGAGGACCAGGGGCTCACAGGGGCACGGAGAGATGGCTGCTGCAGAAAGGCTCCGGGTCTTGGGGCAGCAGCAGCTCCTGTGAAGATCTGTCATTGCAATCAGGCTCTGGATTGATTTATTTGTTGTAAGCAAAGGCTCGTGGTCCAGCAGCCTCTGGTTTCACGGTTGCCATTTGTCTTAATTGCTTCGTATTTCCACACCTCCGCGTTCCTGGCAACCGGCGCCTTCCCTCCAGGGCTTTCCTGCCTCTCAACATCTTTTGAGGGAAGCTTCTGCCTTTTCTCTCACACAGTTCCCTCTGCTTCTGTGCAAGCTTTCATGGGGAAGGTTTCAAGCCTGTGAGTCCTTCACCTTGTGCACAGATACTTCTTCCCATCCCCTTTCTTTGCACCCGCCGCCCCAGGGGGGAAAGCAGGCAGGGAGGTAAGACACACATCTACTCGTGGTTGTCTGAAGTGACAGGAGCGTGCAAACCTGCTAAAGCATTTATTTCTGGACCAGTTTTGTTCAAGTAACGTTTGCAGCTGGTTTGTGGCTGCTGTCAAGATCAAAAAGTGGATCTAAAGTGCTGAGCTTTGGACCAAGGCCGTGTGTGCCATGCCCCAAGTCTGCACATGGCCACCCTTTGCCTGAACTGCTTGGCCAGGGAAGTTTGTGTCCCATCCAGCACCTTCCTCAGCCACGAGCCCCCTCATCATCTCCCCCGTGTCTGTGAGGTCAGCGGGATGATTCATGGGATGAGTTTCTGTATTTAAGGATAGGCGTGAGCTTAAGCATCTGCTTAACTTCAGCTAAGCACTCGAGTATTCTCCTGGGTAAGGGTTTAGGTTATGAATCCTGAGGCTGCTGAAGCTAAAAGTCTGTTTTGTAACCTCTGCTCTGGCATGCCTGTCTTTCTTTCCCATTTCTGAGTTACTTTAGTTGCAGGAAAGCTTCCTGACTGAAGTCTCAGCTGGTGCTGCAAAGCAAAATACTGGAGGTCTTTGCTGAGAGGGTGTTTGTGCTTGTCTTAAAAGAAGATATTGGGGGGGGGGGGAAGGAATAAAATGCAAATCAGATGATGCAAGTCTATAACCTGACCTGGGATGTCACAGCACAGACTATTTACTTTGAAGATTCACCCTTTGCCATGGCAACTCAGGGCCAAAGGCACATGCTGTACGGAGGGAAGTGCCCTGCTAAAGCCATTCACGTAGCCGCCGAGGTCTGGTTACAGCCCCTCGTTGGGTTGCTGCCTGAGCCTGGGCAGCCAGAGCGTTTCCAGCCCCTCTGCACTATACATCTTTCCATAGGAAACTTTCCTCCAAGGCCCAGCCTTCACTCTGAGCTTTGTGCAGTTGCACAATGCAGGGGCTGCTCCTCCTCTTATGAAGGGAGGATTTTTTTTCATTCCTTATTTTCTTTCCCTCTCCCCTTCCTTCAACATCACCAGTGGGGCTACAAGTGGGCTGTGCCATAAGACTGCTTCTCCATCTGTGACATTTCCCAATGGCTCTGTTCCATGGGGGAGATGCTGTTGGAAGCCACCACGAGCATCTTGCAGGGAGGAGGAGGTGATGGTGTGAGCAGTGTCGCCTTCAGAGGGAGAGGGCTTGTGTGTGGTGCTGCCCCAGTGGCCAGAGCTGCCATGCTTGGGGAAGTGAGCAACCAGGGAAGGAGTAAAACCAGATGCAAGTGTGGATAAGGAGAGCTGGAGGGTCAAACAGAGAGGACATGGGCAATGCCCCTGGATGCCTTGTACTGCCAAGATCCTCATGGGGAAGGTGTGCAATGCACCCACCATCCCTCTCCGGCCAGCTACAAGGGCTCAGGCCAGTTTGCAAAGGGTTAATCTTGCTCTGGGCGAGGCAGGGCAACAGCCCTGCAATATTTTATTGCCTAAAGTCCAGTTTGGACCTGCTGATCTGTGAACAGACAGCAATTTCTGCAGCCTCCTCTCCCGTCAGCAGCCAAGCAGGCAGCGGGAGGGCTTTTAGCACCGAGCTCATCCATCCTCACGGGCACAGACCCCAAACCGAGTGGTAATACTACACCCCACAGAGGCAACGCTTCACAGGGTCGAGCCCACAGGGTACAACTTTGGCTCCCAATGTCAGATTTTTCTAGAAAAGAGCCAATCTTTCTCAAATCTCTTCTTTTTTTTTCCATTGGCAGTGGACTTGGCAGGGCTGGAGTGCTGTTACTCATTGAGCTAAACAAAGCATGTGGCTGTTTGTGTCGATATTATTCCTCTGGAAACACTGGTTGTAGTTAATCAGCCTGTGCCTGCCATTGGATTCTGGGTTTCTGTATTTGCCAAAGCCTCTTCCTGGGCCTTTATGACATAATTTTGAAGTGTTGAAAAATCAGCCTATTTTCTGCCTGCACAGGCTGAGAGTTTGGAGCAAGGGGGCTTGGGTTTTTTTTTTCCTCTCCCTGTGAAGAAAATCCTCGTAAACCACCTCATCCTTCAGGCCAAAGAAGAGCTGAAAACAAAAGAGAGAGAAAGGGAGTTTTTCTTGGCTGGGGAAACACGGTGGCAAATAAACCAGTGCCTCTGCTTTCCATTAGACCTGTTTAGGAATGATGTGCCCAAGAGCACGCCGGGTGCACTCTGCTCCATGATTCGGGTTCCTTACGATGGACAAGGTCAATATCTCAACCCATAAAATATCCCCTGCAATGCTGTTTGCTGAACCCAAAGTGGTTGCCTGTCCTCTGAGGCTTGCCAGGATCCTGCAGTGATGGGGAGCTGGATTTTCCTGCCAACCTTAAGCATCGTGCTTAAGGTTTTGGGTCAGGCCAAACCGACAGCAAACGGAATTAGAGACGCATCTGCCGGCACAGCTTAAGCCCAAAGTTTAGGTTTTCGTAGTAAAAGGGCTTTAGGAAAGCTACTAGGAAATGAAAATGTTTCCATTACTGCTCGGTTTCCATTCCAATAGGTTTTGAAAGTCCATAGGCAGCTGTAGGGAACTGCACCCAGCAGCTTGGGGCTGACGTGCCAGAAGAGCGCTGCTCGGGATAGCTCAGCTCTGGGGAAAACCGTTGTGAAAAGCTTTTTACCATCCCAGAGCCTTTTCTGCTTTGCAGGGTTTAAAATGCTTTTCCTTCTGTCTGGGGAAATTTGCTTTTGGGGAGGTGGATTTTTGACATTCCCCCCTCCTTTTTTGCCCTTTAGTGCAGGAGCAGAGGGGCTGGCAGCAGCGCTCGAGGAACCTCCTCGATTCCACAGGCTTTTCATATTTTTGCTTTTTTTCCACTATGTAACCTTTGAAACATTCTCCTGCCATTAGAAATATGACAATGTTTCATATTTCCTTGGCTAATCTGGGCCCTTTGTGGACTTCAAGCTGCTGCTTTGAAGCCGCAGAAAAAAAAAAAAAAAAAGGGATAAAAAATGAAACATCAAGAATTTGCTACCAGCAGCAGTGGAAAACTTCCACCTCCTCGGGGATGGTCGCTGTCAGAGTCAGTGGCAAAAGAAAAGGGAGGGGAATGAAGAGGGAAAATAACTCTACATCCAGGTCCTGATAAAAACACTGAACATTAAGGCAAAAGGAGAAGTCAGAAGAGGTTTATGAGCGTTTCAAGAAAGGTCACTCTTGGGCTTTCCTCCCGAGAAGGGCTGAGTTTCCAAGGCTTGACCAAGAGTAAGCAACGAGAGAAAATGCTTGCAGTCTGGGTTTTGCTGAGCAAAAAAAAAGCCCCAGGTGAAAGCTGAGGAGTGAAAGTGGTGGCAGGTACCCTGTGTTTCCCCTTTCCTGCAGCGTTGAGCTGCGAGCGCCTGGAGGTGTGAGCTGAAGCCGGTTGCTTCTCTCAGCTCCGTGCTGGAGGTGATGGGATGTGGCTGCAGCTGAGTCTCTTTGTGCCTGTGCTGGGACCCGTCTCAAGGCAGCAATAAATCATCTGAGTTAGTAATAAAATCCATGGCCAGGCAAAGTTCAGCCCAGTTGGGGTTTAATTGATTTACTGGAGAGAAAGAGCGGAGCATTTTGCTTTCCTGTCACCCCACGGCGCGTTCTGTCGGTGTTTTCGTATCAGAACTAGATCTTTGTAGAGATTCTGAAAGTGGAAGGAAAGGATGTGTGGCTCTAACTCCAAGAAAAACTCCTTAATATGAGTCTGGGGCAGCTTTGGGGTGCCAGACCACCTCAGGAAGATGGGATGCTAAAATCTTAAGAGGACCAATGAAGGAGCCTTTTGGAAATACCCTCTTTGCAGTGCTTCACCTAGGAGAGGGGTGTGCTGCACCCCTAGTAATTAGCAGTGTGTGTCAATAATTACCTCTGTATGCACTCCTCTTCTTTCTGCCATCTCTTCTTCCTTTTCTACATCCAGGCCATGCTGCCCATCAGCCTGGCCAGATGTTTGGGGTACCACTGGGTCTGGGATGCAGTCACCAGCAGGACAAATTTGGTCCCACCTCAGGCCATCACAGCCTTCACAGGGGTTTGCTGGCTGAGCAGACTGGCGCATCCCACAGATGGGTAAAGCTTTTGTATGGGAATGAAGGAGCTAGGAAGATGTTTCCTTGTCATAAACTGAGGGAAATGAGCTGCTGACTGACCCAGCACGTTGATGCAGGTTGCTTGCAGGGATGTAGTTGATTGTGGTGGCCAGAGGTTGGCCCCTCCTTTCTGGATATCATGTACCAGTGCATAGGTGAGATATTTCCCATGCATTTCCATGCATTACAGCATAAAAATATATTGTTCTCCATGCAGATGTCTTGATTATTGCAAAACCCAACCTAGGGAGCCCTCACAGAGCCCCAGTGTGCAGCTGCAGCTGCTCTCCCCAACCTTCTGAGTCAGTAGCTCTTCCCCTTGATGCTGCTTTTTTTCAACTCCCACCCTGCAGCTTCAGTTTCTGCTGCCTCCCATTCGAGGGCAGCTTTGCTAAGCTTTTCAGGAAAGGAGCATTTTTCTGTTTCCATCACTTAAATAAAGACATGAATAAATGTGAGGATCACCAAAAAGCTAAAAATGCCCCAGAGCAACCCCCAGCTCCCAGCCCACTCCAACCTCTCCTGCTGAAGAGGTTTCTGGCACTGATCCCTCTTCTAATACATCAGAAAATGTAGTTTGAGAAGCTGTGGTGTCTGCAACAGGGCCACATTCTCAGCTCCAGAGCCTCACTGCAGCCTTGCCTTCTCCCCAGTAGCAGTGTGCTGGTGTGACTTGATCCTCCCAGCTCAGCTCCCTGCCAGCAGAACACCAGGTTTCCCCTCAGCTGGAGCTCAGTTGAAAGCACACAGTGTGGTTCCTGGGAGCAGGGTGAGCCCATGAACCTTTGTGAGTGACACCTTCTCCTCTCTCTGAGAGCTGGTAAAGCCAGGGCTGGTTGGGAGATGTTGGGGGCTGGCAGATGTGACAGCCCCATCACACCCAGTCTGGGGCTGGTGATGCTTCCCCTGGGCTCAGGCAGGAGCTCAGCTGTGGCATTCTGTGTGTGGGACAGCTTTGCCTTGGACTCTGCTTTAATTAGTTTCCTAAAACACTTTGTATAGCAAAAAAAAAAAAAAGACAAAGTGCTAAGGGCCAAGTCTGATCTGAATCACCTTGTTTTGGTTTTCCTGGAGCTCTCTCAGGCTGTGACTTGCAGAGCTGAGGGAAGCTGCTGCTCTGTGTGACTGAGTTTCTTGCACATACCTAAGGGCATGTGTATGTTTTGACATGACACAGGGACACAGAACCATCCTGGGCCCATGGCTGATGTGCCCAGACCATTTTATCTGTGCCCAGGTGACACTTTGCTTTGAATTTTCTCTAAGATCCTGAGATGGCTCCTAAAATAAATCTCTTTGCTTTTCTCTTTGACTTCTCAAGTCTTTTCCAGTCTTCTCACTGCTCAGATTCAGTGGTGATGCCATGAGTGGGAAAAAAAGAAAGATCAGTTTATATATATTGTGACCTGATCTAGGTGGAAGCTGCTTCTGCAGGGGGGTTGGGCTGGATGATCTCTAAAGGTTCCTTCCAACCCTACCATTCTATGATTCCATATCTGCATCCCTGCCTTGCCCAGAACAGTCCTGAGGGGGTCTGATACCTTCTTCTATCTGATTTCTCAGCCAGTCTCATCCATTCTGTTCCTGCCCAGCCTGTGTGTATCCCCAGGTGCTGACACCCTCCAGTGCTTTTAGGAGATGAGCTGCTGTGTCTGTGTGGAGGGTGAGTGCTTGTGGAAAGCCATCATGTTTCAGGGTGGAACTGATACTGCTTGAAAATAGCTCTGGAAAATAGCTGCAGTCTCAGCTCAGGGCCTGATTTCATTTGTACTGCTCCTCCAAACCACAGAAACCCACCCAGCATCTTCATCATTCAGCAGTGAGGACTCCCCTGGCAGAGCCTGAGCTCCTGCATGGCTATAGCATCCCAAGGGCTGGCAAGGCTGGGAGGCAGCCACCACACTCCTGCCATCCCCTTCACCTTCCCTGCAGTGATCTGGCATCCTCAGTGCTCCCTACCCTAAAGAAGCCAGTCACTTGGGGTACCAGCTGCCCCCCAAACCAACCTGGGAGTACTGGGCATGGGGAAGGATGGGGGGAACCCACGGCAGGGGCACGCAGAGGCAAGAGTGGGCTTGCTGCAGGGAGAGGGAAGGGAGCAGCAGAAAGAGCAGGAATGGAAATGCAAAGACACAAAGAAGCTTTGCCCAGGAAACAGTAATTCTGGAATTTCCTAACTTTGCTTTTGTAGCTTGAGTGTTCCTTTAGTCAGGTCCTTGGTGCGTTTGTGTGGGTCTGGGCAGCCAATGGCTTGTAAAGCAAAGCAGCATCAACCTCTGGAGCTTTGGGACTGTCAGGGGTAGGAAGCCTCTGTATAAATGAAGGTGGTGATGGAGACTTTGCTGCTTTCAGGTCTTTTCATGCAGAAACCTTGAAGTCAGAGGGTTGAACCTATAGGCACTTGAAATGAACAGTTCATGGGTGGAAATGCTGCCTCCTGAAGTCCCTCCTCCCTGCTTTTCAAAGGGGATCAGTTGGGAAGTTATCATGGATTCAAAGGGAAGAAAAGTAATAATCTGATTCAGCTTGTTCTTGATCTCCCCCAGATCAAATAAACCCATCTCCTATCTCCCTACTGACCCCAACCCACAGCCACCCGGCACCATGCATCCCATGCAGAGCTCAGGGAGCCCCTTGGAGCAAAGCACAGCTTGAGGCAATGGAGGAGAAGGAGCTCCTGGCTACTAAAAATGTTTTCTGAAGGGGGGCAAATCCTGGATGAGGCTGATCCAGCCCCTCTCGCTGTCACAGCCTCGGCTTGTCTGCGCTTTGCTGCTGCAGCAAGTCCTGCCAAAGGCTGAGCTGGAGCTCATGCTCCCCGCGCTCTGCCTCTCGCTGGAGCGCACGTTCTGTTCTCTTTATGGTGTTTTATTGTGAGCAAATCATGATCTGCACGTTAATATAATAGCATGATGATAATCTGGCAGGGGGCAGAGCTGGAGGCAGCGTAGGAAACTTCCTCAGGCTCTGGTTTTCATTTTTCTTGGCAGGGGAGGGCAGGAGCGAGAGGTGGCGGCCGAGGCACAACGGGCCTGAACCCACCAGCCAGCTTTCTGGCCCAAGCAGCCGGATCCAGCAGCTGACAGCAGGGGAAGGGATTTGTTTCCAGTTGTGGGCTTTGGCAGAACAGGCTGAGGTTGTGATAGGTGCTGATGGATTGGCCCAAAGGAGGATTCCCCTCCAGCATTGGAGCAGCAGTGCCCGGCACTGCAGCTCATCCCCACCAGCGGCCAGATCCAGAGCTGGGATGGAGAAAGGGATGGAGCAGAGGAATGAGCCCAGAAAGCAGCTTCCCCAGCAGAAAAGCAGCTCCCCCAGCCTCAGCAGTGGTACCCCAGCTCCTGCAATACTCACTTTGCCCCTTGAAGCCCCAGCTGCCAGAGGCAGAGGATTCACAGGGTGGGTGACAGATTCATTTACAATCAAAGTGAAAGATAATGTTGTAAGAGCAACAGACAGAGCTGAGAACAGCAAGTGGAGTCGTTATTTTTTTCAGCCCCCATGATTTTCGAGCTGGTATCACTTTGCCTTTTGAAACCTGACTCAGGGCTTTTGCATAGTTGAGGCTGGCAGGGCTGGCTGCAGTACAAGAATGCTTCCCTCCAAGAGAGCCTGGCAACAACACGTGATTTCCCCAAAAACCCAAACAGAAACCCAAGCTAATCCCTTGATATTTTCTGTAGCTGTTCCGGATCTGCTCCCTCACAGTCTGTGTCACCTCGTTGTGCTGCCCACAGAGGTGCCTGACACATCCCAACTGCCTCTCAGCAACTGAGCCGAGGGAAAATTCCTTCCTGACCTTGGTTTGATGGAGTTCCTTTCTCAGCTTTGGTATGTGTCAGGCTGCTAAACAAAAAAAAAGAAGAAGAAGAAGAATATCCCACATGCTGTGACTCGTCACTGAAGCCTTTGGGGCTGAGGGGGGAAGCTGGAGCAGGTGGGACTGGGAACAACGGTGGAGGCAGAAGATGCTCACGTGAAAGCAGGGAGCCGCAGGGCTGTTGGAGAAGCCAGTGGTAGCAGACTGAAAGGGAAGGAAGGGTTTGGCAGGCAGCCAGAGCCTCCAGCCTCTCATCAGCTCAGTGGAAGGTACCTGCCCATTCTGCTTTGCAGCCTCTGCAGCTTTCCCCCGAGCTGACGTTGGCTTGCCGGGCTTTGCGCCCAGAGCCTCCGCGCTCTGCCTCTCCCCTGCAGCCTGGGAAGCTCAGAAGTCTTTGCCTGGCTCACAGATGGGGCAGCCATGTGTCCTAGCAGACAGATATTTGGGGTTTTTGTGCTAAATACTTCCCAAGTGGTATTTCTGGTGGAGACCTGGGGACTGGTTTCTCCCTGGGGAAGGGGAAGAGTGTGGGATTTTGCAGCTGCCTGCAGTTGGTGCCCGTGCAGAGATGCAGCCAGCGGCATCTGCACCCCAAATACGATGACAATCTGACCTCAAACACAATGACAATCCAGCCCCAAACAAGATGACAGTCAAGCCCAAACATGATGACAGTCTGGCCCCAAACACAATGACAATCTGGCCCCAAACACGATGACAGTCCAGCCCCAAACAATGATAATCCAGCCCCAAACACAATGACAGTCCAGTCCAAAACACAATGACAATCCAGCCCCAAACACAATGACAATCCAGCCCCAAACATGATGACAGTCCAGTCCAAAACACAGTGATAATCCAGCCCCAAACATGATGACAATCCAGCCCCAAACACAATGATAATCTAGCCCCAAACATGATGACAATCCAGCCCTAAACACGATGACAATCTGACCCCAAACACAATGACAATCTAGTCCCAAACACGATGATAATCCAGCCCCAAACAATGACAATCCAACAGCTATCAGATGCCAGGATGGGATGGGAAGAATGTCTCATCTTTGTGTGGTTCAAATCATCTTTAGATTTGGAAAACATCCAGCAAAATGAGGGCAGTGCCCTGGGATTTGGCTGCTGCCTCGGAAGGCTGAGGAATCACTTTAGGTCTATGGGTGCTGATGTTTTAGGCCATGTGGCTTCTTAGAAGAGGGGGGAATGGTTATTAGGAGTCAAATAAGCAGGCAGCAGAGGTTGCAAAGTTGTCCCCAGCTTCCAAGAGGACACAGAGCCCATGTCAACCTGCCCTTTTTGACAAGGACTTTGCCCTGCCCGGTGTGACGTGCCCCTTGTTCACATGAGAGAGCAGACCCCATCTCCCATCCCACAGGGCTTTCCCTTTAAGGCCAGGTTAGGTGTGATTTGTAAGTGAAAACCCTTCATCTGACCAAGCTTTCAATTCTCATTTCCTTTGTCAAACTGGAAAGTAGCTGTGTTTGGGTTAGAAAGGAAACGTTCTGCCCCAGCCCTGCTCCGGGGCAGCGAGCTCTCCCTCGCTGGTGTTGCCATTGTATGTGTCAAAAAGGAGCGAAAATTCCAAACCAAACCTTTAAAGAATATCCCAGCAATGGCTTTTTTTGGCTGCCTTTCTCCCACGAGCTCGGGCCAAGCTGGCAGGGAGGATCTGCCTGGGAAGTGTGGATGTGGGCGAGCACCGCAGAGAGGAGGATAAGATCTGGAAAGTTTGGGTGTGCTTGGAGGAGAGCAGCTTTTTGGGGTGATGTGTGGAGGGAAAAGCGACTTCTGCACGGGGCCCAAATGAATCTGAAGGCTCCTAAGCTCATTGGGCCAAAATGCCACTTAAGAAGCCATCAAATACCTCTTTCCTCCGTGGTTAGTAAGCCCATAAATAAACCCCTCTCCATGCTGTGGCCAGCAAGCAGAGACACACGTCTTCGAAAGACACATTTTCTTTGCTTTCTGGTGGAAGATTTCTGTTTTACAGCTCAGGCCAGCCACAAAAAGTGCTTTTCCCCCTTCACACCCCACCCCTTTTCCCCTCCTTTGGTTCCTGTGACTGTGGAGGGCTACATTAGTCAAAGGCTTTTAAATGAAATGATACCACCGGTGGAAGAAGAGCCAAGTCGATTGTGCCAAGCTCTGTGCAAACAGCCCAGCAGACTCCAACTACTCCAGGCTGCATAATGGAAATCACCCATGTTGGCTGATAATCTGTGCATGATTCACACTCTGGCAAAAGGTGTTGTAGCTGTAGGTGTCAGTTATAAGTCAGACCCTTTAAAAGCTATTTTAACACGCTCCTTTTTTTCATGTGATTTCCTTTGTTTTTGATAGGAGCATTCATTAAAAAGCTGCCAGGCAAAGAAAAAATAGAGGAAGGGGAGGACTAGAGGGGCTCTTGGGTTTTGAAAATGCTGGGAAGTGGCTTTTCCCCAAAGCCTGAGCCCATCCAGGGTCTATCAGCTGGAGACACGATGAGCTGAGATGCAGCAATGATGCCTTGGCCATAGCCAGATCCACAGCACCTGCCTGGTATTTGCCACCTGGAGAGGACAGGGGTTTTTCTTCTCAGGGCATCATGGTTCTGCAGAGTAGCAGTGGTTCCTCATGCTGTGCTGTAGGAACCAGGAGAGCTGGCTTTACCCAAACTATTGATGCTGGAGCCTTGCTCCAGCACCCACAGTGCTCTAAACCCATCACTGTCTGTGGTGATTCCAGGAGGCAATTTGCAGCCATTAAGTGTTGTGATTGAGTTTAAATGCTTTGTAAAGCTGGGTCTGTGTGGCATCAGGGTCCCTTTTACTTCAAAGAAAAGCTGAGAGGTCGGTGATGAAAGTCAAGGTGCTCTGTGTTGTAGTTCAAGTGTCTCTGGCTGCCGGGAGGATGATACAGTGCCTGAACTGCAGGAGCTGAGGGGGCAGCTGATGGAGAAAACACAGGGGAAAGATGAGAGTCATAAGAAATCAGCCTGTCCCTGAACAAAGCACTGCACAGGGAAGGGAAGTATTGGCCAGAATGACTTTTATGCAAGGGATAAGGCAGGATTCAGCAGCAGGCTGCTGCACAGCTCCTGCCCCACTTCCCTGTGCCTCTGACATCAGGGATCAAAGGGCAACACGTCCTAAGAAATTTGGGAATGGGAGCACCCTCTGTTTCCTTTGAGAAGGCCCAAACAGCCCCATAACTGAGATGGATGTGGCCTGGATGTGATGTACCGTGTTCACCCTGAAACAGGCTTTTCCCACAGCTTTTTAGCCCCCAATTTTTGCTGTGAAATGACCTCAGAGCTCTTCCCCCCACCCTCCAGCTCCACTGCCATGTGCTGTTCTTTTTCCACCCCCCACTTGAGGCTGGGATGATTTACTGGGTGTTGGGGTTAATGAAGTGTTGAGCAGTGGTTCCAGTGCTGCAAAAGTCACCTTTGTCCGTGGGAATGGGGCTTCTCAGCAGGTATCAGGCTGAGCAGCAAAGCTCCCTTGGTTTATTGCTCTGTGCACGTTTAGCCTGGGAATCAGCTGTTCCCAGGGCTTGTGCTGACTCCCAGAGCTGCTCTTGCTATGCCAGGCTCCTGCATCACCCCTCAGAGATGGTATTTTCTTGATCGGGATGTTTTTCTAAGCGTGATGCAGGTTTGGGTAAGCAGGATGGGAGAGAGGATAGTGTTGGCTTTGCTGTGAAATGATCCAGCTGCAGGTGTTTGCAAACCCTCTTGCTCCTGAGAAGAGAGAACAGTTGCTGTGTTGTTCCTCCCTCCCCTGCTGCAAATCACTGAAAATATCACTCCAGCAGAACAAAAACCAAAAAAAATGATTAAAAAACCCCCAAACCAAAAGCCCAAATCCATGGCTGTGCTATGCACAAGCAAATGTGCAACTCCTCCAAGCCTCCCCCCATCACTGACTGGTGAACTTCCAGCCAGCCCTCAGCAGCTCTGCAGCAACAAGCTGGTGATGGTGGAAAACAAACCCTGGCATGGGAGGGGAGACAAAAAAAAGGGGGAGGAGGGGGGAAGGGTTTTCCAGCTTCCAAAAGGTGATGAATATCTGAAGAACATTGTTCTGTGATGCTGTGTGTGTTGCAGAGGCTGGGGAAGGGGCACTCGAATGATATGACAAGAGGGAATGGGCTCCAGTTGCCCATGGGAAGGTTGAGGTTGGAGCTGAGACAGAAGTGTTTCCCTGAGAGGGGTGTCAGCCCCTGTGCCAGGCTGCCCAGGGAGCTGGGGCAGTGCCCAGCCCTGGAGGGATCCCAAAGCCGTGGGGCTGAGGTGCTGAGGGCTGTGGGTCAGTGCTGGGCTGGGCAGGGTGAGGTGAGGGCTGGGACTGCAGCAGCTTCAAGGGCTTTAACAACCCAAATGATTCAATGATTCTATGATCTGGCTGTTTAAATTGCTGTCCTTTCTCAGCCCTCACTGAGGTACTAGGGGCAGTGGCAGCCCTGTGAGAAGGAGCCGGGTCTTGTTTACTTTAGTCTGGAGCTGCCCCTTTGCTTCTGAAGCCCTTTGGAAGCGTTTCCCTTCGCATCCTTCGCTCACGTGGCTGCTCTCGATGGCAGCTGCATTCTTCCTGGTGACCCCTCTGTCCTGTGACAGCATCCCCTGCTCCTTCACTCATCCCTTTCCCCCTTGGCAGAAACGGTGTCAACAAAACCCTGCTCCCAAGAATGCAGCTTGTCAGTTTGCTGCCCAGTTCTGGGGGTTGTTTCTCCCTCCCTGCTGTCCCAGCTCACTGGACGTATGGATCTAGTCTTTGATGTTGACAGTTTTCCTGGCTCGTGCCTGTGTCCTGGCTGGAGAGGCATGCTGGCTCTCAGGAGCTGCACAGAGAGGCTTGTTTTGGAAGCACAGTGGGGCTGCCTGGGAGACCCACTGCTGGGTGAATCACGCTGATGTGAAGCTGGGGTCAGTACCGGGGGCTGCACCCCCCCCCCGTATCAGCGCTTATCAGGGCTGTCACATATGGTGAGAAGGGAGTCGCTGCCAGAAATGTTCCTCAGGAAGGTCTCTGTAGAGATGGGGAGGAGGAGGCTGGATGGGAGGACGGTGCATCTGAGGTCAGGCCAGGCCTCTGAGGCTCCTGGCTTTGGGAGGGAGGTCCTGGGGGTATATGGGAGTGTATAGAGTGAGGCTCCAGCTCTCCCTTCCAACCCCACCACGCTGCTGGAGGAGCACATCTCAGTTCAGATCAGTGTTTGAACTCTTGGTGCTGTTCAGTGGGGGGGTGTTTCTTGCAGAGGCAAAGCTCAGTGCCTCTGTAATGGGCTTTCTGTCCACATCCAAGGCTTTGGCTCTGCCTGCAGGAATCCCTGAGAGTGCTGTAGCCATGCTCTTGAAGGCAAGCTCTGTGTTGCAAGAGCTCTCCATGGCACTGCGTAGGAGGGACCTTGCCCTCACTCAAAGCTTAGCAAGAACAGACGAAGGGTGGAGGCAGCAGAGCCAGACTCCTTCTGGTTTGGAGTGACAGCATCGGTTGGTGGGGATGAGAGGACGAGAACTGGGATGAACTTTCTACAAGAGGGTGGGAGAGAAGCTCTGGGCATGGTGGCAAGGATGGCTTTCTCCAAGCAGCTGGGAGCCAGCGAGCTCTCACACGTCCCGTGTTCTCTCCCCTGGGTGAGCTCCAGCTCCTTGTTCAGATTTAATTCCTGCCCTCAGAACATTATTGCCAAAATGCTTTTGTCTGACTCAGGCCACTTCAATACCATCCCAAAGCATCTGCCCACAACACAGAGGCCACTAAATGCCTCCTCCTGGCTACAGAAGCCGTGTGCACAGTGGCTGTTGGCTTTCCTAGGGAGCCTGTTGCTTCCACCTCCCTTCTCCTTCAGCCTCTTGGCACCGTTGTGCCCGGCTGGAGCCCGGCCCTGGGATCTTGCTGGCCCATTGTTCAGCAGCTTCACAAGCAGGTTTCAAAGGAGTTGTTGCTTTTGGGGCTGGCTCAGGGAGGACTGTTCTGTCAGTGAGCACCAAGGAGGCATCCGGAGAATCCCAGGAAATCAGCACAGCCTGGCTGTTGAAAGCCTTAGAGCCCATCAGCACTGCCAGACGTGCCATTGCTGCTCCTCTTCCTGCTGGGTGCCTCCAGCTCCCTTCCCATGGCCCTCACTCTGAGGGCTGGTTTGTTTGTTTGGTTTTTTCCATGAAGGCTCAAAGCTTTACACCCCAAAGCCCAGATCAGTGCAGTGCCAGGCAGCACCCAGCAAGGAACTCGCCACCGATAACTGAGCTCCCTGGTTGTCCCTGGCCTGCTGCCACCAGCAGCACTTCAGGAAGGGCAGAGCTGCTGGAGAGCCAACAAGGAGCCACACAAAGCCCATCAAGTCTTTCCCACTCCGTTTAAGCTTGTTGCCCACCTCTGTTTTATAGCTGGTAAAGACTTGGGAGGAGGAGGAGGGCTTGATAGCCACAGAGCATCCGTGCTTGCCCTTTGCAGAGGCTGTAGGGGAAGCACATCAACCATTAGTGGCTTCTCATAGAGGAGGAGGGAGGATATTTTGGTCATGCATGACACTCAGCAAGGCCACTGGGGAAGCCTGACACCAAAACTCTCCCGAGGAACTTGCAGCAGCATGAGTAATGCCACAGAAAGGAGAGCTCCAGGGATGACTAGACCATAGAGTCATTACAAGTGGCGAGCAGCTGCAGAGGAATTTGTTTGCTTCTGCTCTCCTCTGCCTGCCTCTCTCCATCTGCTTCCTTCAGAGACAGGGTATTGGTCTTGATGTTGTGTCCAGGAGGGATCCAGGATCCCTCAGTTCTCAGCTTTGGGCAGAGATGAGCAGAGGTAGCCTGGGCTCGTGGCTCCTCTGCAGCCAACTGGTTCATGGTCTCCAGGATGTGAAAGGGGACACGAGGTAAACAAGCTGTGCAATGTCTCCTGCAGCTGGGCAGCATTTAGCCCATGAATTTTCACGTGGCACAAGCTCCTCTTTTAATTGCTGCTGCTGGCACCATTGCAGAGCTCAGGGGAGATGGGGGTGTGCAGAAGCAGAGGTGGGAGTGAGCAGAGCCCTCTGCAAGGTGGGCTCAACCTCCTTGGGGGAACTCAGGGAGATGGTTGCCCTTAAAACAATGCAACATCCCTGAGCAAGGACAAAGGAGGTTTCTTACTGGAAGGGGTGCACCAAGACCCTGCTGTTGCTGAAAAGGATTTAGTCCCTGCAGACTTTCCCTGCTGCCCTCACACAGCTGTGAGGGAGCAACCAGACTGCAGAAGCCCTTCACCCAAGTGTCTGCTTGCCAGTTTGTGGAGCTATTTGCCCCAGATTACAAAGCTGGCTTTTCCTCCCTGCTCTCTGTGATGCTCCCAGGTGCTCCAAAGCTTATCAATTCCTCAGTGTGCTTCGTGAGCACAACCAGGAGGCTGCAGACACACGAAAGGATGGAACATCTGGATCTCATGTCTCTGTTTACCACAGGCTGGTTCAGAGCAATGCCGGTGGCATGTGAATCCAGTTGGCACCCTCTTGTTTGCTCAGAAGGTGCTTCCCTGCAGCAGAAAGAGGCTCCCTGTGACTCCCAGTGTGTGCACACTGCACACCCCACACCTCCCTCGCCCCTTGCTTCTCTTTAACTGCAAGGAGACAGAACACAAACCCCAGGCTGTGTTGATTTGAGCTTTGTGTGGAAGCATTTTCCAACTGCTCTCTGTCAGAAAGGATGACTTAATTAACATTTTTAGATGTTTATTATTTAAGGAAAGCATCTGCTGCTGCTGCTGCTTTTTTTTTTCTCCTTGGTTTTACCCAACTTGTGTTTGTTAGGAAATAGTTGAGTCATTTCCATAGTATAGGCAGGAGGGGAAGGGAAGGATGGACACCCAGCCATCCCAAATCTGAAGACCCAGCAATGTAGCAGCCCTGGGTGATTGGTATCTATTCAGGAACAGCTGCTGGGCTGTAAATCCACTCTCCCTGCTACTCTAGCTCTCAAACAACCTAAGCAGACCTGCAAACGGGTTTTTGTTGATTCCACTGCAGGTGTGAGCTGGGTGCATTGCAGGGGCTTTCTGCCACTGCTTCTCATCTGACACCACTGGTTTAAGAAGCTCTGAGTGGGATTTATGGCTTTGAAATCATTGGTTCTAGATTTTAGGGAAAGGAATAACAGTTCCCTTCTAATTCTTGACTTTAGGGAAAGGAATAACAGTTCCTTTATAACAATAACAGCTCCCAAGGGAGGCCACCCAAACCCATGAGAGAAACCAAGGTTATGGTGAGGCTGTACCTGCTGTGGTGATCTCAGCAGAGCCCTGGCTGCTGCCAGAGGGGGATATTTAGGGGTTTCCCAGCTGCAAGGAGGCCTGATGGCATGTTCCCACCTGACAGGCAAATGCCAGTTGTTCCCTGTTCAGGTTCCTGACTTGATTCTCCTGGAGACCACTTGGTTTCTGAGGGCAGTGGATTTAGACAGAGAATTCATGCCACTGAATTCAATGAATTCATGCCCAAAATAACAGAAAGCTGGATACTGACACTGAGCAGTGTCTTCAGGTGACAGGTTCAGAATCAGGGCTGTTTAGGGCCAGCTTGAAAGCCCATTTCTCTCTGCAGAAGCCTCTGCTCAAGGAGGAGGGTGGTGGCTGCAGGGAGCAACTCCCTGTTTATGTGCATTGCTGTCAGGTACCAGTCCCAGGGATGGAGATTTTGCTGCATTTGTGGCCTTGTTTAAAGAACAGCAAAACAAGAAAAGCCATTCTTAGTGCATTTCAAGCAGATGCTGAACCTCACACCAGCACAGGAGGCTCCCCCACACCAGGGCTGGAGACTTTACTCATTGTGAAAGTAAACATGTGCTTTGGGGCTCTGAAAAGAGATTTGAAACAAAACCTCTTGCCTTGAAGGAGAAGGATAAACATTGCTGAAGTGTTATCGTTCCTGCAACTGTGCCTGGGGTTGGGGAGGGGGGCTGGATACAGCCACAACCACAAGAGCTTCTTCCACATCACGGGGAAAGTGCCTGGGAGCTTGGCTGGGACCAGCTGGAGCAGGGAGCAGATTTGTTTAGCATCTTCTGCCCTTATCAGTATAAACAGAGCCCCATCTCTTAAGGAGGAGCATGATGACCACAAAAAGACCAGCCCCGATCTCAAGGATGGTTGCAAGATGGGTGCTGGCAGCTCCTTGGTCTTGTCAGCTCATGTGTCATTATCAGTAAGTTGGTTTTGGCAACGCTCTTTGCCCAAGGTCCTGACCTAGTTGCATTTCCAGCGGATCCCAACGTGGGTTGCAAAGGGCTTTGGTTGGGTGGGTGCATCTTGGGGACACCCCTCATCTTCCTGGAGCCTGTGCAGGGCTTCTCACAGACTCACAGAACGGTAGGGGTTGGAAAAGGACCTCTAGAGATCTTCTCCTTCTGGTTATTGCATCAAACCTGCTCTTGGAGCTTGTCCCGCTTTCCTCCGAGAGACGCCGTGGAAAGCAGGGGATAAAAAAATCCCAGCCCTCTTGAAGCCTGGATCTTACAGCTTCTGCAGAGGGGCCCTTGGCCTCTCAGTGCCTCTCTCTGGGGCTAAAGATAGCCTTGTCTGCAGCTGAGCTGTGAATCAGGAGTAAAAAATGTGGGTCACCTCCTGTGCGAAGAAATGAACGTTCGGAGACTCATCTGCTCCTGACCTCATTTTGCTGGGTATGAATCAGGCCTCCAGCCCGACAGACCCCACAGCTGCTGCTGCTACAGCAGCTCTGGACCAGGCCCCAAACCCCACAGAAAGGCAGTTTTCTCAGTTGTAACAAAAGGGTGTTAATTGGGTAAGAGGACAGGCATGGCTTTTTTGGGGTTTTTTTCCTCTGGGGATAGTGCTGGTGCTCAGAGCAGGGACCCAAAGGGTTAAACTATGTGTGTGTGCACTACTGGCTGTCCTCAGTGGCATCTGTGTGTGAAAACTACCTAAGCTGAGCTCTGGAGAGTGATGAAATAAGTAGTTATCAGAGATTTCAGATTCTAAGGGAGGTTTCCTGAAGGAAAGGGCTCGTCTGGCATGAAAGGGTTAACCCGGTTCTAGGGATGCTGCAGCTCTGACAGCATGGTGGTAGCTTGGCATGGTTTGTAGTGCATGGACTGAGCAAAGGACAGCAGGCTTTTAATCTCATCCTCTCTCAGAATTGCCCTCTGGTGATCTGAGCTTACCTGAGTGTTTTCTCCTCCTGAGCCTGACAGGCACACGTGTGTGTGTGTGTGTGTGTGTGTGTGTGTGTGTATGTGTGTACCATTGCCCACCATCAGCCACGTGCACCCAGGTACCAGCACACACACCCAGGGCCAACTCCACATTCAATTCTTGCAGCCTCACTTGGGGTTTTTTTTTTAGGGTTTGGGGTTTTTTTTTTATTCCCCTACCCCACTGTTGCAAAATCTTCTTCTCCTTAAAGTAAAACCTGACATGGATTCCCAAGCCCTGAGGAAAATACACCAGGCTGGCACCTGAGCAGATGCCACAAGCTCCAGCTGTGCTCTCAGCAGAGCTGGTTTCTTTTACTGTGCTTTGCTTTCCCTTTTTCTAACCCAGGGGTTATGAAGCTTTTTTTTTGCCCTTCTGAGAGCCAGCTCTGCTGCTGAAGCATGTTTGCAAGAGGGTGAAGGCAGTGATGGCACTTTGGGAGGGTGGCATCACCTGGGAGCCTCCTGGAGACCCATCTTGAAGGGTGATTTGATGCAGTCACACGGGTTAATAAGTGTGTGAAGTGCTTCACCCTAAATAAAACAGATATGGAGGAGGGGGCAGGAATCTCATCCCTGTGAGTAGAAGGGCAATTTGCATCTGCCTGTGCTAAAAGTTCCAGCACAGCAGAGAAGCATTTCATCCTCATTAGGTAGAGAACACTGGAAGGTGTTTGGAGTCATGACCTGCAAACCCCAAGGACCTTGGTTGCTCGGAGCTGGGGCTGTGGCTCCCAGTTCTGCTCCGGTTTGGGTTGAGTGGCCCCGTGGAGCTTTTGCCTTCCCAAACCCCAGAGTCAGGAAATAGTTAAACACTACAGTATTTTGATTAGCAGAGCCTTAAAGTCAGTAAAAAAGACAGTCAGAGAGAACTATCAGGAGCATGCTAATGAAGTGAAGTCATCAGCAGACAGCAGAGAAGTGTTCATGCCTGCTCCACGCCGGACGGGTACCGCGGCTCCCAGCGAGGCGCATGCAGGTGGAGCTGGGCTTGCAGGGACCCGGAGCTCAACCATCCCTCTGCCTCCACTCCCCTCCCTTTGGATATTGCAACGTTTGCCCTGGCTTTTTTCTTTTTTTTTTTTTTTTGTTCTTCCTTGTGGTTTTTTTTCACTCCACTGGAGCTTTTAATGATCTTTCCAGCTCGGCGGGAGCTGCGGGACGACTGGAGATAGTGCAGCGAAAGGCTAAAGGAGACAACACAGGGCAGCTCTGGGCTCAGCAGCAAAGGTGAGGGCATTCTCTTGGGAAATCCTTGGGGCTTCTCTGTGCCTGGGCTGTGGGAATGCTGAGGGTGGGGTGAAGGGGGTGTTTCTGGAGCCTCAGAGGTGTTTCGTGCTCGCTCTGCAGCTGGGACGTTCGCCGAGGGGTGTCTGGGGATGGTGATGCCCCGGTGAGCCCTGCCCTCAGGTACAGAGCTCAGGGAGAGCAGGGCTGGAAAGCAGCAGCTGAAGCAGAACCCAGCTGCCTTCAGTCCTTACCCTGTGGTCCTCCCTCGAAAGATACTTGAGTAGTTTCAAGAGCATTAAAGAAGAGATTGTTCTTCTCTTCTGGGGCTTTGCAGAGAAACTGGATCAAGGTTTTATCCCCTTTGCCCTTAGAGCCTGTGTGTGTCAGCACCAGCAGCTCACAGGCTCAGGTCCTACCTTTCCTGTGAGAAACAATGGCTTTTGGGGGGGGGATAATTCAGCAACTTAGGACAGAGGAAAGTTTGAGTGCAGCAGTGTCTGGAGTCTGGAGGCAGTGAGTCCGGCGCAGACAGATCCCTGCTACAGCCCATGGCTCCGGGGCTGCTTCATTTACCAAAAGTCACACCAGGGAAACATGCATTTGTGTTTACGGTAAATGAAGGAAAACTATGCAGCAGAGGTTTTGCTCCTGAGCAGCTGTGATTAACCCGTTGAAGATGAGGAGTTCCCGGGGCTGTTGCTGGGGTAAGAGAAGCGCCGATGGCTGTGCAGCGCTTAGCAAGGAGCCAGGGACTCGGTGCTGGGACAGACCCTCAGCCTGCCTGCAGCTCTGGCCCCAGATCTTGCCTTTTCTGCCCCATGGTGGTTTGAACTTTCTCCTTGCAGAGGCATCCACTGAGAATGTGTTTTAGGAAGGCAGACACCCAGCTTCTGGGTTGGTGTGAGCTCCCGTTGTGTCCTGCTCCCTGCTGCAAATGGCATGGCCCTGGGCACGAAAATACCCCTTGGTGTTATCCATGTGGAGGTGAATATATCAGTGTTAGCTGGATTTTTGGGGCCTAGGAGCCCCCAGAGAGAATGGTGACATGGTTCCCTTTTTCACCCTACATCAGAAGATGTTGGCCCAGGGAGCTGGGGCAGTGCCCAGCACTAGAGGGATCCCAAAGCCATGGGGCTGAGGTGCTGAGGGCCAGGGTTTAGTGCTGAGCTAGGCAGGGTGAGAGGAGGGCTGGGACTGCAGCAGCTCCAAGGGCTTCTCCAACCCAAACAGTTCAGTGATTCTATGATCTTGTTTCCCCACATCCCGTTAGAGAGCAAAAATCTGCCAGGGAGTTACTCTAAAAGCAACATCTCTCCGTTCAGCTGTGTCCCAGCCCAAAGCAGACCCTGCACAGCCCACCCCTGGGCAGTGGAAGGGCATGGATAGGTGTATCCCCCACCATGGCCCTGGGAACACCATCCCAGGGTGAGGTTTCCCTTGGCACCATCCCTCTGCATGTGGGAGATGCCCCTTTGCCCAGCTGGGTTGCACACCAGGGCAGCACCTTGTGAGCTCCATGGGATGGGCCCAGCTCTGCGGCCCTGCTGCACCTGAGGACATCACACCAGCCTCTTGTTTTCTGTTGCAAGCATGGCTTTAAATCAAAAAGAGAAAACTTAAGGAGGATTAACCTCCTTCCTTCACTCCCTCATCTGTCTCCCCATCCCCAGCACCTTGTGTCCTGCCCATGGTGGTTGCAAGCAGAGGGCCCATGGAAGGACCTTGGGCACGGGTAGAGGTGACCCTTGGTGAGGTCTTCTGGGTGCTGCAACCTACTTCCACACAACCATGAGTGGCAAAGCCTGGCCCTTGGGTCAGAGAGATGCAGGAGGGTAGTTCTGAACCTGAAAAGCACCAAGGATGTGGCTTTGGGTAGTCTCCAGAGCCTTGTTTGAGCTCGAGTGACACCCTAATAGGCAGGTTGTGCATCCAAAGCCATTGTAATCAGATTGTAACTAGTTGTGCACTTTTTGACTTCTGCTGCAGATTTTAGGGGACCAAAAGGGACCCGAAAGTTATCTAGAAGGAGCTTTTCTGCAGGTTCTGTGGGCTTTGGACACCCTTGGATCTTCTGCCATTCACATTGGCTGCCTGTCCTTGGTGGAGAAAGGTGTTAAAGGGCCAATGGCCCACTACTAAGCAACAGTTACCAACAACCTTAAGCAAATAAAAATCTGTGAGCTTATGAAAACAGGGGAACTGCAGCTGATTCCCAACATCTCTGTGGTGTGAGTCAGTGGTGCTGCTCTGCTGCTCGTTCCTAGATGACAGCATCCACGCAGCAAAGTTGCTGGCCCTGGGAGATGAGACATCCCCCAGTACTTCTGAGCATTTCCAATAACACTGATCTCTCTGGCTGTTAGATACCCTGAGTGAAAAGCTGGGGTTCACAGGTTTCTGTCCTTAAGGCTGCATTTGTTTCTGTATTGATGCTGAGTTCTGGGCCATTGCTGATATTGTGCTGCAGTTTTCACCCCAGTGCAGCTCATTGCAGGTCAGGTCATCAAGCCATCACCAGCTCAGAGAGAGGGAGATTTAGCTGCTGAAGGAAGGGTGTTATTCCAGCAGTGGCTGATGTTGAGCTCTTACAGAGATCCTCAGGATCAGGATTCAGGGTGCTGGCTGAGTGGTCCCAGGGAAATGCCCAGGCTTCATCCAAGGCTGGGACACCAGGAATCACTCTCAGAGGTGCCCATCCCTCAATTGAGGCTGAAGGGGAACACCAAGTGAGCACAAAGCTACAACATACTCTGCAAACTTCTAGGAGGGAAAAAAAAACCTGCTGTTATCCAGTGCACTGATTCCAAGGCAGCTTTCCCAGGATGACTGGTGGAAGCCACTGCTCTAGCAAAGGCATTTTACACCTGCAGGTAGATTTGTTTGGACTCTGCTGTCACTCTCTAGCACCACATAAATAACAGGCACTCCATGAATAACTGTACAGGCAGTCTATGTCCATGGGCAGAGATCTGTCAGTCTGAGCTCATCTACAGAGGCATCCCCAGTGCTCTTGGCAAGTCATGCTCCCTTCTTCTATCAGGACTTGGGGGTGGTAAGCATGTGTGTTTAAGCCAAGCTGTCATTGCTAGGGCTGGTTTGCCATCCCAGGGGCTGGTTTGCCATCTCAGAGGCTACTTTGCCATCCCAGGGGCTACTTTGCCATCCCAGGGGCTGTGTTACAGACTCTGACACCGTGACACTGGTCACTGTGGAAAGGTGAGGATAGGATTTGTGGCTGGTAGAGGGGACCTGTCTCTGGAGCTTTGCAGTGGTTTGGTTGTGACCTTAGATGACTCCTGTCTCCTTTGCAAGATGGGTTTTTTGGGCTGTGTGGTGTGGGTCAGCTGGTAAATACAGACTCTTGCAAGAGAGACAGTGAAGACAGGGAAATCCCTCTGAGAGAAGAAATGCAGCTGCTTTTCCCAACCTGCTTTTAAACACATCCTGCAGCACAGAGCCCATCTCACCTCACCCAGGGAATCCTTCACCTGCAAATTACCATCATTTTTCATTCTGCCGCTCTTCACCATGGCTGTGGATGCTGCCTCGTGTTTCCAGCCTCCACCACCTCAAGACCTGCTAAGGATCCCCTTGAATTTGTGGCTGTCACCTCCATGGCACGATCAGCTTTTTTTTTCACAGGCAGCACTTGTTAAGAGGATGGAGCCCTTCACCCTGCTACCAGCTGGAACCCTGCTCCCCTTGCTTGCCATCATCTGCCATCACCAGTGACTCATGAGCCACGGTGCCAAGAGCCACGAGGGCTTTGCTAAGAAATGGCATCAGGCTGTGGGAGAGTGGGGCTGCTCTGTGGCTCCTCAACACATCCTGGACCCTGAGCATCCCTGCCCAGCAGCAAGGACAAGGCTCCAAGGAGCTTGTCCCTGAGTGAGACAGGCTCCAGCACAGGGACTTGGTTCAGAGGACTCTCCAGTGACTTCAGATTTGCTTCTCTGGAAAAGCAGTGATGCAAAAGCCTCCCCTGCTTCTGCTGTCATGGAGGTGTTGGGTGGCATCACTGCAGGTGCTCTGGAGAGCACACAGCCAGGGCCACAGGGCAGGCAGTGCCCACAGACTGCTGCCCTAGCTCTCTTACCTTCACCTCCATGTCTCTTGTGCCCTCTGTGCCCCTGGTCTCTGTGCTGCATCCTTTGGGGACACAATGGAGCAATCCCTGTGTGCACAGCATCCAGAACACCACAGGCATTTGTTTCCCTCTGAGATGAGGAATTACTCCTGTGACACCCCAGGCCACTGGCTCAGGGGGGTTGTCCCTGAGAGTGGTGTCTACAATCAAGATAACCCCACACCCCAGTCATCTTCCCTGTGGCTCCAGTTCCTTGGGTACACACAAGACCCTGCAGCTCCAGCCCAGGCTGTGCAGGTACCTGCTGTGGATGGAAATCACCTTACAGGGTGGATCTCTGCTTTGCTGCAGGAGTTCTTCCTTCTGCTTGAGACACCTTTGTGATGTCCCAGGTCTCTGCACCTAAACTGCAGCTCCTGTCCCTGCCACCACGGGATGATGCACCTTCCCCAAAGCATCTCATCTGCTCCTCTTGAAAGCATTTCTTCTTGGCTTCAGAGCCCAAGGGGGAAAATGCAAAGGATGGAGTTTTTACCCCTTGCTTCGATTAAAAGGGAAAGGAAAGAGAGGCTTTGCCTTGCGTTTAAGTGAAGAAGGGAGCTTGGCTTCATCTCTTGAGGGACACACAGACCAGGGAGACTCCTTCTGACAGCAGCAGCTTTTTTGGGGCTGGAAGCTGAAATCCTGGAGTACAACATCGCCACCTGTTTGCCACAGGCGAATGTACAGCAGGATCCATCCCAGCAGGCTAAATCCCACTAGCATGCACCCCAGCAGGGTGCAACCCCATCGGGCAGCCCTCCAGCAGCATGGACCCCACCAAGGATGCATCTCATCGAGATGCACCCTACTGGGATCCAGCCCATTGGGATGCAGCCCACCCAGCAGCCTCCCACCAGGATCCAGCCCATTGGGATGCAACCCCTCACTGCCAGGATTTTAATGTGCTACTTTTTTCACTTCCATCCACTTCAAGAGCTTTAAATAGGACTCTGGAGCCTGGCATGGACCAAGGCTGAGTTAGTGAGACCAGGACTTCACAGAGCTGTGTGTGATTGAGACCTGAGATTGTGCCCAGGCACTACCTGGCAGCTGCTGTAGCTGCTGCACCCCCCCGGTAGGCTGTTGGATGATTTCTGTGACAGCAGCCAGAGAATGGAGAGCTGGAGCAAGCAGAGCTGAGCTGTTCTGGAGGGATTCTCCTTGCTTCTCACTCTCCCTTGAGCAAAACACCTTTGAGGGCTTCCTCTTTCCAAAATACTCCCCAGGGACTGGCTGGACAAGCAGGTGAATTAAGCCAAGGTGCATACTGCATCACACCAGAGTCAGTCTGCTGTGAAACAGAAGGTTTGTTCCTCAAAAGCAGTTGCTTCTGCTGGAGAAGCCTCTGTTTGGGAAGATGCCTTGGAGAAGGGCTGTGGGAGCAAGGACTGAGGCTGAGCATCGGGGCACGGGGCTCTCACATCTCACTGCCTTGGTTTTGGTGGGCTTCACTGATCTTCAGTCAATATTTAGGGTATCCAGCAATAGCCAGAGGGTTCCTCACATGCTGGGTTTATCCTCCTTCACCTCAATGTGTTGTGCACAGGAGGTATTCAAATCCTTCTCATGCCATGCAGTGCAGAAGGAGTGTTCATGTCCTGCACAGCGTGCCCACGGGTTAAGCATCAGGCTCTTGTTTGAAAGAAGCCTTCTAGGAAATGGCTCAACATCTGTGTGCTTCAGTTTGTTGGGATTTGAAATACTTAGACTCTACTGATGCCTATTGACAGTGAATGGGAAGATGTTGCATCCAAAGGCCTGGCTGCTGTGTGCTGGGAGGGAGGTGTGTGCACACCCTCACTCACACGCACGTGCCCCCACACCAAGTGCTGGTGGCAACGAGCCAACGTCAATTGTTCCATTAATGGGGATTTATAGCACAAATCTGCTACTGTTTTTGTCAAGACAAACAGAAATAAGTGGGCTTTTAGTGCTGGGAAAGCTGGCCCTGGAGCTGCAGGCTGTTTACTAGCAAAAGGGCAGCTGCTCACAAGCAGCTGCAGGGGAGCAGAGGGAATAAGTGGCAAAGGATGGAGGGAAAGAGAACTGAGATTTGGTGAAGGAAGGAATGAGATGAGGGATGTGCACTCCAGCCCCTCACCTCCACTCTGCTTTTGGACTCATTTTGTCCCTGAAAGTTTTGTTTGGTGAACTCGTGCTCGTTTTCCCCTCTGCTGTGTGTTTGGAAAGCTGCTTCTGCTCCAAAAGCTGTGTCAGTGTTTATCCCAGGGTAAATAAGGCCCTGGGCCTTGGCTGTCCTCAGCAGGCAGCTCATGTTGCCATTGGTCCAGCTGCTCAGGGATGGAGGTCCCTCTCCTCTGGGGGATAGGGACATGCTAGACTACCCTGTTCCTCCTCTAAAACCTGTGTAAGAAGGGTGTCAGCCCCTGGGACTGGTCCAAGAGGACCCAGGTTTGGTGCCCTGATCATGGAAGACATGAGCAGGTTGACAGGACATGGATGTAGTGAGACATGGTTGGGAAGAGATGCTCGAAATTGGGGTCTGGTGTGATGTGAGGCTCCAGTCTTCACATTCAGCTTCCCAGGTGGTGTGTTGTGTGGCTGAAACAACCTCGTCTTCATTCCTTTGAAGTGGCTGAGGTTTGTTCTCTGTTGTTTTGAAAGCTCTCAGGAGCGTTGGCCAAGGTGCCTCTCCTGACATTTCTGTGTGCCAGCAGCAATTGGGCATTGCTGGGCAAAGCTGCCATGCCCCTTACTCCTCCCATCATGAAGGTGACAGACCTTTCCCTCCTTCCCAAAGGATACCTTTCTGTCTCCAACCCCTGTGCTGCATGTCTACATCTATTTCTGCATCCTCCAGCCTCGTGAAGCATCCCAGGGATAACCTGCAGCTGCAGATGGACTCAACCCAATGCTGTCACCCTTCTGTCCTCCATAGGAGATGGGTGGCCTCAGGAGCATGTGTTGAGTGGCAGCTGGGGACAGATCTGTGCCTCTGACCCATGGCTGGGCCGGAGTTAGAGGTGGGAGGTTGCTGGAAGGTGTCTGTTTGTGCTGAGTGTGAATGAGGAATTGTTCTCTCAGTGCTGATGGTTATTATGCAAAGCCAAGTCCTAAACAAATATTGAATTTCCTCCCCTGTAATTTTGAGGAAAAACACTTATCCAGCATTAAGCAGCAATTGTGAGGGGTCTTTTCATCTGGATGCACAAGGGAGCTGCCAGTGCACCTCGGGGTGAGGCTGCAGCCCTCAGTGTGGAGCAGGGAGAGGAGCTGACCTGCTGCAGACCAGGGCAGCAGCTTTGTCTTCCTCCTTCTCTTTTTATTACTTTATCTTTTTTTTTTTTTAACACAAATATGTCTTGAAACTCTATGAAAAGTTTCTTTTCATTCACACACTGGAGTGAAATTGAGGCTCAAGTGCTGCCCCTACAGTGAGGCTCTGAAGAAGGTCTGTGGCGCTGGGTGTGAAGGGGAGCTGGGATGGAGAGGGATGCAGGGGAAAAGTCCAGTGGACTGAAGGGAGATTGCTGAATTGCTTATGGCTGGGGTGACATTGGAGGATGCAGTGGGACAAGATGTGGTGTCCCAATGCCAGGACTGATGCCACATCCTCAGATCCCCAGCGCATCATCGCTGCCAGCTCTGTGCTGGCCGTGGCAGGGCTCAGGCAGGCACGTGTCTGTTCATGGTAAACCTGGGGTGATGCCTGCAGAGCTGCGGGATAACCAGCTGTAAGGTGGGCAGAGGAAGGTGATGTTCCCTCCTGTGTTCCTCTTGTTCCATTGAAATAGCAAAAGACAGGAAGGGTTGGAGTGCAGCAGGGTCTGTGGGCAGCTGGGAGGCAGGAGCAGGCTCAGCAGTTCTCCTGCCTTTGCAGGTAACCTCCAGAAGTTTCAACTTTGAAATGATGAAACTGGAGAATCTAAGAGTAACCCAGCAAAGGGGAAATGGGAATGACTCAGTCCTGATTCAGTACAAGCACAGTCCATGAAAGAGTAAGAACTGGGTGGGAGCAGATGTGGTGGCACCCTCAGAGCAGGAGCTGGGTGCCAGGCTCCAGGACACCCTCTGGCTCTTCCCTGGGGAAGATGCTGCTCAGCTCCTGGGGCATTCCCAACTCTTCTGAAGATGCCTTGAAATAGAGAATCCACCTTAGATCCACCCCATCTGTGGCTTTCCCTGCCACATGGCCACCATCAATGCTAAACCCACAGGAGATGTGGATCCTTCTCCTGCCTCTGCAGCCACCCAGGCTCCCTCACACCCCTCCAACCCTCAGGCATGGTTTATAGCTCAGCTTTCTGCACCAGTCACCTTGCCAGGAGCCCCAGCCCTGCTTCTTGCTGGGGTCATGCTGGCAGAGGTGCTGCTCCTACCACAGTGCTGGAGGCAGAGAGTCCATGTCCTACCTCTGCCATGGGAAACCCACATCTCCTGATTTGCACAGGGGCTGATGCTGGTGGGATAGGAAAGGGACTGGGGGAGCCTGGGTCTGCCTGAGCTCCATCCCAGCTGGATGCTCTGCAGCCTCTGTTCAACCCAAAACGTACAGGAAAGGGTTTAGCAGCATGCAGCAGCCTCAAAGATGCCTATTTTGGCATAATCACAATCTTTCTGCATCTAAATAGGCAGAAAATTGAGCCCTTGAGTTTCTCATCTGCAAGGTCAAAACAAGTGCCAGAGTGTGTTTGTGCAGGGCAGGGGGTGGCAGCCTGGGAGCTGGGGAGGGGGGAGTGGGCTGCACCACAGGCCCTGTGCTGGCACCCACCTCCCAGACAGGGAACATCACACTTTGAGCAGCCACCACACAGCTTTCCAAATCAAACAGGAGCTGGGGCAGAGCTGCAAAGCTGGTGATGGGCAAGGCAGGGCTGTGGGATCTGTGCCAGCCCGGTGCCACCCTGCAGCAGCCTGCTCAGCTCAGCCAGTGCCACTGATCCCTCAGGGACAAGGTTCATTCCTGGCCAGTGCCAGGTTTTTCTCAGTTTCTGGCCCCTGGGCACAAGGTTGCAGTTTTTTTGGCTGGGCAGGAGAAGAGGCCAGGAGAGCTTTGGTTGTTTTTATTAGAGTTAAAAAGGAAGCTTTAGAGCAGCCGTTGCTGTGCAGCCTGAGCCAGGGCAGCCAAGCAGCAAAAGCTCCCAGCAGCCAGATCCCAGCCCCAGAACAAACCTGCAGCAGCACCAGGTCTCCTGCTGCTCTTCTAAGGGGCATCATCAAGAGTGTGGGCAGCAGGTTGAGAGAGGTTCTGCTGCCCCTCTGCTCTGCCCTGCTGAGGCTTCATCTGGATCTTGTGCCCACTTCTGGGCTCCCCAGCTGCAGAGAGACAGGGAACTGCTGCAGAGAGGCCAGTGCAGGGACATCAAGATGCTGAGGGGATGGAACATGTGTGTGAGGAGGAAAGGCTGCAGCCCTGGGGCTGTTCAGCCTGGGGAAGAGAAGCCTGAGCTCATCAACACTTATCAGCACCTAAAGGGTGAGTGGCAGGAGGATGAGGTGACACTTTGTGGTGGCCAGTGACATGACAAGAGGTACCAGGCACAGGCTGGCACAGGAGGAGCAAGTCCTTTGGTGCTGAGGTGAGGGAGCCCTGGCCCAGGCTGCCCAGGAAGGGTTTGGAGGCTCCTGCTCGGGAGGTTTCCAACCCCACCTGGACACGTTCCTGTGCCCCCTGAGCCAGGGGAAGCTGCTTGAGCAGGGGCTGAGGCTGGAGCAGCTCTGAGCTACAAAACCATTGTTGTGGGACTGTCCTAGGCTGGTGCCTTCAAATGTCTGATGGCTCAGAAGAAGCAACAGACACAGGCTCCTATTTATTCTGACTCTTGTTTTTGTGACACCATCCCATAGCTCCCTCCTCACATGCTTCCACACTCTGGGCTGAGCTTATGCTCATGGCCATCAGAAACAGGGATGGCTCATGTACCCCCAGCCTGTGCCCAGGCAGGGCCATACCAGCCCTGTCCCAGCTGTAAGAGAGGGTTTGTTGGATGTTGCAGGTTGATTGAGGTATTTTTTGGGTCCAGCTTTTGATGATCCAGCACTTTCTGGCAGTGCAAAAGTGCCTGTTTGCAGGGAAAGAGGAAGATGTGAAGCCCCAGGGAGGACGGCGTGTGCCTCCTGGCCACATCTGGTCCCTGGAAGCAACAACACGCTGCCAAGAACAGGCACTTGGATGTGGGAGCTGCACATGTTCAGCAAGGAGAAATGTCTGAGATGCTTTGAGATAAGGAGCCAGAAGTGTGTGTGAGGGGGTGACAGAGTGGGGACGGTACCCAGAGGAGCTGGGAGAGCTGCCATGGGGCAAAGCCCCATCCCTGCAGCCCCTCTCCTCCCTAGAAAAGCCCCGTTGTGTTCCTCTGAGCCTCCTTTGCCATTCAAAAGCTGCTGAGCCCAAGGGATGAGCTTGCACAAAGCCTCCTGAGTGCTCTACCAGCAAAGGGGCTTTGACCTGTTGGCCACAGCACGTGGGGAAACACAGGAGAAGCTCTGTGGTTTGCCACCAGCCCCAGCTCCTTGCCTGGCTATGGTTGCACTCCCCTTTCCTCTCTCTGCCTCAGTTTCCCTTCTCTCACCCCTCTTTGCTGACACTTGCTCACCTGACACAGTGACCTTGCAATAAATACAGAGTTAGGAAATAAAGCTGGGCCATATGAGCACATCTTGTGCAGCCTGGGGGAGGGCTGAGTGGGGGAAAGATGAAAGTGGTGCAGGTTGAAGGCTCAGTATGGGATTATCTCACCCTTCACCAATCCCCTGCGCCACTGCCTGTGATTTCAGTGACCTTCTGGGTCACCTGTGTGGAGCACAGAGGTGCAGGGGCAAAGCTGTGGCATAAACTTAGGCCATGAACATAAAGTCATTGACCTGAAGCTGTCCTATGGGCTCAGGGCAGCAGCACAGGGTGAGGTACCAGAGGCACCACATCTCTTGTCCCTCCTGCAGCACTGGCAGACGTGTGCCTCAGTTTCCCCCCCCCCTCCACCTCTGCAGATTGTGAGTGCTGGGGTTACCTACCCAGGCTGGCTGACATATCCCCAGCCACACTGCTCAACCCAGGGCTGACAGTGACCTAGTTCCCTAGAGCAGAACTTTCTGCTCCACTTATTCAACCCAGCTCCCCTGTGTTTGCTTCCTCCCGGCAGCGTTTCCTCTCAGCCAAGCCAGGGGCACACGCAGCTCCGTTTGCTTAACAGACAGACCTCTGCTCTGTGCATCCTTCACCTCAGAGCAATCCAGACCTTTCCCACTGGGATGCAAGAAAAAAAAAAAAAACATCACCCTGAAAAGCATCCACATTCTTTCCCTCCAGCCTCTTCTCCTCATCCCTGTCCAACATCCCCGCTCAGCATCGCAGGGACAGGCAGCGCCGGGGAGTAGAAAGGTGACATTGTTCTTGCCCTGGAAGGCTGTCAGCATCCCAGCTCCCTGGCTCTGGAGCTGTCTCACTCATGCATGTTTGCATATGTTAAAAATATTTAGTCCAGTGCTAAAAAAAATATTATGCCCAAGTTCTGGGGCCAGCTAAACAGAATGTCATCTATGTGTCCCTGGTGCTGCGTGCAGGAGGCACAGAGGGCTACTCTTTGCCTTCAGAGAGGTGCTGGGCTGCAAGCAGGGATGCCAGGAGCAATCCCCACGCTGAGGGTTGCCAGGAATGCTTTTCTCCCCCTTAGAAGGGGGATTTGGGGCAAGCAAAAGCTCTCATTGCTGCAGTGTGGGGTGACACGGGGTGCTCCCCGGCCTCGGTGGCTGCGGGTGGAGATGCACAGGGCAGGAGGCAGGAAAGGTCAGAAAAAGGTGTTGGCTGGAAGAAAAAGTCATAAAGCTGGAAGAGCTGAGCTGATTGGTGCATTTGGGATGAGCAAGGGGTGGTCCCATTGCCCAGACCCTTAGGTGCATGGGCTGGTTTCATGGTGTGGGCACTGAGACCTCCCCAAGCTCATTTTCTGTATCAGATGAGAGCAGGTTACAGCTTCTACCATCCTCTTACCAACCTTCACCAGTGGCCTGGAGGAGCCCATCACTGCTCAGGCTGGGCAGAAGCTTCCAGAGAAGTTCCATATAAATAACTTCGAGCCAGCTGAGAGTGTGGGAGGGAAAACATCTCCCTGTAGTGTCCCCCCTGACGAGGGGCAGGAGGAAACAGTTTGTTCTGGCTGCAGGAGGAAGGCAACAGGGAGCGAGGCCACAGACTTTTTGTGCAGAAGCATCCAGGAATCATTCCCTCTGCTCTTTTTCATTCCTTATATGTTTCTTTCTGGAGTGGAGAAAGGGGCTGGAGGGGTGTGGGGAGGTGCATTAATCCCAGGCAGAGTCTGAAGGAATCTTTACACCCCATCTTTTGTCTCTTTTGATTGACTTTTCTCTTATTTCCTCTCCTTTTTTGCCCCCCTCTGCAAGTGTTTGGGGAGGCAAAGGGGTGAGACTGGGTGATCTTCAAGGTCTTTCCCAACCCTAATGGCTCTGTGAGTGTGGAGTGGCTGTTGCACACTGTGGCCATTGATGGCTCAGCTGGGGGTGTGAGGAGAAAAATTTGTTCACAATATGGAGCAGGGGAAAAAAAAATAGGCTGGTTGTCTGAGCCAGGGGTGTAGCATAATGTATAGAAGTGCAAGCATCAATAAGTCTATTTATGAGCAGAGCCTTCTGCTGAGAGAGGCTTGTGAATAAACTGTACAGCTCGGGCGAAAATGTAAATGTTAGTGATCCCTTGGAGACATCATTACAGGAAAAAATAAGGACAGCTTGTCAGCCTCTGGGAAGCTGCCCTCCTTCTCCCCCTTGCTAGCTGCTGATGCACATGTGATTGCCTTCCATGAGGTGTCTCATCCAGCACAGTGTGTCCCATCTCCCCCTCCCAACCCCCAGCAGCTCCTCCATCGCCATCCCCTGCCCGGTAATTACAGTCCCACGGAACAGCTTTGGTGTTGCAGAGCTCTCGAATTCCTCAAGCCTCTGTGCCACTGGCTCCTCTGGACCACAGTGAAAGGTTTCATTCATCCCTCCTCTGCTGCCTTCTAGAGTTACCACACCCTGGGCCTCTGCTCTGCAGCTCCTCTCTTGTTTTCCTTTCATTAGCAGGATTCCCAAATCCAAGGGCTGCGAAGGGCTGGGAAGGGATGCTACAACCCCATTAGCATAAGGGTTCTGCAAATACCTACCCTGTCAGTTCCTGCCTTTCTCTGGCAGAGAAAAAGCCAAAATCTCTGGGCTTTGGGTTGGTCTTTTTCTACTACAAAAGCAACTCCAAGTGCTGCATCTGCCTGCCCCATGCCTCAGTTTCCCTGAGCAGATCCCTTTTCTATCCACTCCTTTTCCACTCAGCTTCCCAAGGAAGTGATTGTCCCCTGTGCTGGACCGTGGGGAGGCTGCAACTCCAGGGCTATGTTCAGTGCTGGGCCCCTCACTCACTGCCACAGGGACACTGAGGGGCTGCAGCGTGGNGAGCTCTGGAGGGACCCCAAAGCCGTGGGGCTGAGGTGCTGAGGGCTGTGGGTCAGTGCTGGGCTGGGCAGGGTGAGGGGAGGGCTGGGACTGCAGCAGCTTCAAGGGCTTCAACAACCCAAATGATTCTGTGATTGTGTAAGCTGGCAGGGGAGCTGTGGGCAGGTTGGGCACTGCCCACCCTGTGGATCCCTCAAAGATGTTTTGGGATCTTCTGGTGCTGCTTTGGCTGCATCCAAGCCCTAGCAGTGCTCTGGGGGTGCACATCAGGACTGCAGCATCCTACACGTGTGTGTCTTAAGGGACCATGTGGACATCCTTGCACTTGCCCCTGTGAGCATTTGATGAACAGGGGATGTTGACTCCAGTCTTAGCAGCCAGATCAAGTCTTTTCTAGAAGGGAGATGGCCAGAAGAAACCCACCCCAGCCATGGGATGGACGGGAGCAGGTCTGCCCAGGCAGAAGGCAGTTTCAGGTTGATGTCAGCTTATTTCAGGGAGCCAGGCTGTTCAGTGAGCTTTTCCCAGAGCAAGATTAGAGGAGAGCGAGCAAATGAGTTTCTAGGAAATCCGTGCTGGGCCGTGGAGGGTCACACAAGGGTCACAGTGAGGGAATTTGCTTGGGGAAGGAAAAGCAAAGCTGCGCGGAGCAGCCGTGGCTTTCGCCACCCCCTCTGCCACCCCCCAAGATGAGATCAGCCCAGGCCCTGGCCCGGCTCTCCTGTTGAGCTGAAGCTTTTGTGGATGAGCTGGGGAAGGAAATTGGCTTTGGAGGGGTTTTTCAGTGGGGAAGGGATGGGCTTTCTGACAGAGACTCGTATGGAAATGCTCGTTCTGTGTCCACGGCAATGTTGGGCCTCAGCTGGGGTCTGGCCCTTTGTAGTTGTTCTGTTAGTACTGGGGACTCCTCTGCAGTGAATTTAAGCCTCACGGATTTAGTTGCTCTTCTTTGGAGTCTTCCCAAGCAGCTCAGAGCCCTGGGTGATTCGTGGTGTTTGACACAAGCCCTTTGAGGCCACAGCCAGGCTCTTCAGGGTTCTCACTCCATGTCTCACGCTGCTGCTGCCTTTGGATCGCTCTTTCCCTTCCTCTGATGCTGGTGGTTGTTCTGTCTCCATGGAAAGGTGCATACTGAAAGGGTTGTGATGGGGCCCCCAGGTGATGAGCATCCAGGAAGAAAAGGAGATGAACCCTTCTGATGCTTATAGATGTTCCTCATGGCTTTGGCTTGTCTCCTGCAAACCCAGGTGTGAGAACAGTGTTGGCTCCTTCTGAGTGTCCCCACAAATACACTTTAAACAAAGACAGGAATTGCTGTGGGTTTGAAACATGCCTTGCAAGCCCCATTGGAGTTGTAATCAAAAATGCTCATGGCTACTCAACCTCCTCTTCCTATTGAGCAGATTTTGCCCTTCACTGCTACCTGCCTGGATTGTCCAGTACACAGCCACCCTTCCACACTCTCCTGTGGGTCTTCAGAGCCAGGCCTGCAGCGTGGTTTTGCATTGGCACTCCAGTGGGCTTGCCATAGAGACAATCTCCCATAGCTTCATCTCTGGTTTCCAGCCTGTAGGCACTTGGATTGTGGGTTTAAGGAGTCTGAAATAAAGAACAAGCAGACAGTAAAGACAAGAGATGCTGCCTGCAATAGTCCTGGCCATGAATCAGCTTCTGGCTTGTCTCTGAAGCTCAGTCTTTAGCACCTTCCTTGGGACCATCTCATGCAAGTGCTTGGCCAGCCTGTGAGCTCCAAAGCTGTGCAGATCAGGGTTGTGGATTCAGATCAGGATGAGATATCTTTAGAATCCCAGCATGGTGGGGGTTGGAAGGGCCCTGCAGAACTGCTGCAGCCCCAGCCCCTGCTCAAGCAGCTTCCCCTGGTTCAGGGGGCACAGGAACATGTCCAGGTGGGGTTGGGAACCTCCTGAGAAGGAGCCTCCACACCCTCCCTGGACAGCCTGGGCCAGGGCTTCCTCACCTCAGCACCAGAGGAGTTTCTTCTCCTGTGGATCTGTTTGTGTCCATTTTATGTCCATAATCCCTTGTCCTGTCACTGGGTACTACAGAAAAAAAAAGCATCACCCCATTCTCTTGACATCCACCCTTTATGTACTTTAAGTGTTGATGAGGTCCCTCTGAGCTCAGCCTTCTCTTTGTTAGGCTGAACAGCCCCAGGTCTCAAAAGGTCTCAGCCCTAGGTCATCCTTGTTGCACAACAGTCAGATCAAAGTGCTTACAAGGAGCTTGGTGTGATAGGGAATGTCCTGATGGAGCTCAGGAGCTCCGAAGTCAGATCCTGACCTGACTCATTGTAGCAGGTCATGGCAGTGACCGTGCAAATCTCCTGGCTTGTAGCAGCAAGATGCTGAAAGCCCTTGGCTAAAAGGGAGCAAAACAGGGGTAAATTCTTCTATAGACACTACCACTGCAGTACATCAATAGTGTATAATTAGTATCTACTTCTAATCTGGAACCATTAAACGTGAGCATGTGGCCAGCTGTACTTGGATGAAAACATCATTTTCTTGTGTATAAGATGAGAGCAGTTTCCAGCCCATCAGATTTCCAGGAAATGTGGATGTGAGTTAGATACCATGGAAGAAATTCATTGTGAGGGGAGGACAGAGCCCTTCCATCCTGATGCCTAATGCATCAAATGCTGATGGGCTTGTCACCACCTGGGAGGAGAAAACACACTTCCCAGGTCTGAAAGGGAATTCTGACTCCTCCAAATGATGGGCTGATGGGGGTCATTTCAATGCAGTCATCTATATATTTTAAGCAAGGTTTATTAGTGAAGTGCTTCATGCAGAAAGATGCACCTGGGTTTGATTTATGTTACATGAGAAACGTCTTGGCCAAGGCAAAAAGCACAGAAACTGGGGAGGGAGGGAGGGAGGGAGGGAGGGGAACCAGACTCTGTTTTCCTTTTATTGTGCACAAGGAGATCTTTGCTCTGTGACAATTATATAAGTGGTTTCACATCAGTGGGTTCAAAACAGATCTATGAATACAGCATGGCTTTTAAAACTCATTGTTTTGTCCCAGGAATGAGTCTACAAAAAAAAAGTCCCAGAGTGGGAGCCAGAGGCAGCTCGCTGTTAGACCAGGCTCAATCCATAGGAGCTCCTTTGGCTTTGGGGAAGTTCCTCTGGACATACCTCATGAGCTCAAAGTGAGCCTTTTCCCTTCCTGCATCCCTCCTCCTCCGTGTGCTTGCTCTGTTGGGATCTGGCTGTGATGTTTCAACGTGCTGTTTGCCAAAGAGATGCTAAAGGCTGGTACTCTTCTCACTGGAAGTCACCTGCTATACAGAAGATGACTTGGGCTGTTTTCCCCAAGGAAAAACCTGCTGCAAAAAAAGCCACTCAGATGCTTCAGAAAGCAAAAGCTGAGCCTTGGCAGTGCTGGGAGGGTGATGGGGGGGAGCCAGGGTGCTGAGGGCCAGCGGGCAGCATCATCAGCCTGGACCAGTTTCACCCAGCAGCAAGTTTTCAGCCCCTTAGTTCTGGTTTTCATCAAAATATGCCTTTGCTGAAATTGCACAGGCTTTTGGAGAGCTTTTGATCCAAAGTGGTGTGTATTATTATATCCCAGGTTTGCAGAGGGTGTTGGACGTCCCAAGAGCAAAGCCAGGGATGGGAGGTTGTCTGTGCTGCACAGAACAGGGCCCAGCCAGAACCCAGCGGTGCCAAGAGATGCATGTTGGCTTCTGGAGCTGAAAGAAACCCCAAGAAAAAAGAGAGAGTAGGAAAAAAAAGATGTTGAAACTGCTTGATTCCAACCTCCACGAGCTTCGTTGCTCACAGTGGAACAAGTTGGTGTAGCCCCTCTCTCTGCAGCTCACTGTGGGCAAGCACAGGATCTTCCAGGGGCTGCTCCATCCAGAGCTGCCTGGATGCTCTCCAACCCAGGGAGGGTTCTTGCAGTTCCCTTGGATATGCTGAGATGTGATGACAAACTCGTTCCCTCCCCAGGAACAATCGTCACAACGTGACCAATGTCCATCAGTCGTGGTGACCCTCAGAGCTGGGCTTCAGACCCAACAGCAGAGCAGAGCTCAGCACAGCACAGCAGAGCAGATGATGCTCTCAGCCTTTCATCCTGACAAATTGGGAGCATTCTGATGCTTTGGGGGTTTTGTTTGTTTTACCAGGAGACCTGAGCAGACCTGCTCAGAGACCTGGGATGGGGGTGGGGAGTGGAAAAAGAGGCCAAACTCTCCCTTTGCCAGCGGTGCTGAGGGCAAGAGCAGCCCAGTAGTTTGCCAGGGCAGGGCCTGATCCTGCTGTGCTGCAAACGAACCCCAGCTGCCTCGGAGGCAGTGAGGTGGCTCTGGATTTGCTCCGGTGTGCCTGGGAGCGGGTTGGGGCTGCGGAGGAGGAGGACGTGTGCCTTTGATATTGTAACCTAAAACTGGCAGCTCGCCCTTGACTCTGGCAGCAGTTTAGAAACATTGCCATATGAGCTGGTTTTCCAAGGAGTCAGGCCTGAAAATGCAATCCATTATCTGATATTTCGTAGCAGCTTTTTTAATTAAGGCTTTGGCCAAAGGGCTGGTTTGCAGAGGTGTGTTTGTGTGTGTGTGTGTGTGCGTGGGGAAGGGGTTTCTGTGTCCTCAGGGACTTGGCACATCCCTGCGGCCGTCACCCTTCTGCAACTCCAAGCTTCACTTTTCCCTCCCGTGTCATATTCACAGGGAAAGCGTTTGGGCTTAAGGTTTGGGGCTTTTTTTTCCTCCTCCTTTCTATCCTTCTTTTCCCCCCCCCCCCCCTCCTTTCCCCGAGGTGCAGATAAATCATTATAGTCTCTGCTCAGCTTGTCTCCTTCTCCCGGAGCCCAACTTCTGTGCGCTACTGGCTGGTGCGGCGCGGAGGGGGCGTGAGCAGCAGCTCCGTGCCTGTGGTCAGTAATGAAGACTTCTCTTTTTATACCCAGATTAGGGAGGAACTGCTCAGGGCCAGACGGCAGCTCTTAATTTCCCGATTTCTTATGTTGTTTCTTTTTTTTCCCTCCTCCTCCTCCTCCTCTTAATTTCTCAGCCGTCGCAGCCGCCGAGGAGGATGCAGCCTTCCCTTCCAGCCCATTTAGGATGAGGTGAGTAAACACCCCCTTTTTTTGTCATTTCAAGCTCGCTCTCTGATGTCATGCAAAGATTCTTTGGGTTCGGTTGAAGGGTTGGGGTGGGGGGGAAAAGGAGCTGCTGCTGCTTGCCACATGTCAGCGGTGGGGGTTTAATACCTCCAAGTGAGTTCCTGGCGTTCGACCCGTCGTGCTTAAGGCTCCGGTGGTTTTTTTTTCCTTCTTGCTCTGCAAAAGTCCCTTGAACACAACTTTTCTCCCCCCCCCTCTGCCTTTCTCGCTCATTGAATGACTCAACCAGCTTTGTCAGGGTTAAAAAATGATGCTCCATCGCTGCGAAGTATTTGGGCTATTTGTGTCATCACAGAACTTGGAAAGAAAAATCATTGCCGACCCCTTTCCTACCTCCCCAAAGCTCAAACTGACCCCACAGTTTGCGGTGCTGGGACCACCCCCCTCCCCTCCCCAGCTCAAGGCTGGGGGCTGCTGGTGGTAACATCCCCTCTCCTCCTGCACAACCGGGCTCCGCTTTTCCCCTGTCACTGGCTGCGATGATCCCACCTCTCCCTTATCACCTCTGTCCCAGTGGGGTGACCCCCCGGGAGAGAAAGAGTTAATACATCTCCCCCCCCACCCCACGACTTCAGCTGCAAAAAATATGAAGTGAGGACAGATCTGCTCATCTGCTGAGCAGAGAAGTTGCCTTTGATGTCGGTCCTTCCTTTCCTCCTTCTCCTCATCCCACCCCCCCATCTCCTTTCCCCCTTAACCCGGTACTTGCTGCCTTTTGGGTGGATTTATAGTCACCCCCTTTCCTCCCCTCCGCTCCCCGGGGAGTATCCGTGTGCGTGGCAAGAGGGTCACGGACACGCGGGGACACTCTGGGCTGATGACATCTCTCCCTTTCCCCTCGCCTTTCCCTTCACCCCACTTCTTCCATGTGTATCCCCAACCCTGCAGCTCTCACACCCCCCCCCCCCAAAAACCCACCCCTGGGCATGGGGAGGGGGGAACCTTGGTGGGGACAACACAGAGCGAGGTGGTGAAGGGGCTGTGACCCAGGGTGAAGGGGCTGAGCCCGGGAGTGCTGCTTGGAGGGGGGATGAGGGAGTGGAGGGGTTTTTTTTTGGGAGGGGGAGGAAAGGGAGTGTTTTTAACCCCTTTTTCATCACCTCCGTATAAAAACGCGCCGCTGCCGCTTTAAGGCCGAAGTCCCTTTAAGTGACTTTCCAGTCGCTGCTTTGGAGAGCTGAGAATTCGGTTTCCCAGATTTCCTTTTGAATTTTGTGTGCTGGAGGCAGAGGGAGTTAAGAAAAACCAACCCAAAAACTACTGTATAGCCGGGAAACCTTCAGCAGCAGGAGCAAAGGGAAAGAACGAAGTTTAGGGGGAAAGATGAGATTTGGGGGGGAAAAGTGAGGTTTAGGAGGGGGGAAAAAATGCAGATTTTGAGTGAAAACCTGAGATTTGGGAAGGGGGGGAATAAAGTTGTGTGGTGGCATTTTCTTCTTGCTGCCGTTGGGGTAGCAGAGCAGTGGAGGGTGGGAAGTGTTCCCACGGGACATGGGGGGCTGGGAGGATGCTGCACCCCACGATAATGAGGTATATCCACACCCCCTCCCCACCCCGTGCAGGGGGTAGCGATGGGGTTAACAGCCCTCACCAGCTGGGCAGCATCAGAGCTCACAGCCCTGCATCACCAAATTCATTTGCACTTTCTTTTCCTGCCCCGGGAAGAAAAAGAAGAAGAAGAAAAGCAACAAAAAAGAGGAAAAAAAGAGAAGGAGAGAGAGAGGAGGGGAGAGAAAAAAAGCCCCTAAATAAATAAGCAGCTTGGAAAGGGGCTGGGGGAGAGGCTCTGTTTCCTCAATTAGCTGGGACTTGCGTTCTCCTGCTGAAGGGAAGGCAGCGAGTTTTAGCCTCTGGATTTGTGGAGGTTTCTCCAAGTGCCAAGTCTGGTTATAGGGGGACCGGGGAGGGTTTGGTGGAGGAACCGGAGTCCTGCTCTGCTCCGTTAACTCTTTCAGGGCCGAGAGGCTTTGGGAACTTGGGTATGGCAGCCCCAAACGAACCGGCAGCTCTGTAGGGAAGGAGGTTTTGAGGGAGAGGTGGTTGCTCCAGCCGGGAGCCGGCTGGGCTGATGGAGAGATGCTGCAGGGACAGGCAGGGACCCCGGCATTGGTTTGTCACCGTTGTTAGCGGTCAAAGAGCAACTTTTGGGGTCGTGAGTGTTCCTCGTGCCTGGGAGGGGAGGCTGGGGACACATTTGAGCTTGTGATGAAGTGAAAGCATCTCGACGCATCACCCCAGGGCTTGCACCTACCTCTGGCATCACTGAAGTACCAAACTGGCTGCATGCCAGCAGCAGCCAACAGCTTTCAAGAGGCATCCTAAGCAGGCTGGGGCAGGGAAAATGCTCCCTGTCACAGCTGCTTGTGTTGTAAGTTGGTGGGGGGAAGGTGGGGAAATACTTTCACGTATATGGGGGGAAAAAAAAGATCTCTTGGGAACTTAAAATTCATGCCCCAAGCTGATCTGTCCTCAGGAAAGAGGCTTTGGCCGTGCATGGGTGTGGGATGGCTGGATGTGGTTCCACCTATGCCTTTGTCCAGAGACTTGCTGTCCCCGGGTCATTGATCCCCATCACATCCCTCACCAGCATGGCCAGGGACAGCAACTGGTGAAGCACAGGAGGGGCTCTCACCTGCTTGCACCTGGCAGGGAAGCCCGGCTGCGTCCCCAGTCATGCTAAGGCTCCTTTACCCCTCGCTGGAAGCATAAAGGGGCCTTAAAAGGGAAGCAAAAGTAACTTAAATTTAATTTACACTCACTTAGAGACCTCTTTACATGGCTACAGGAGCATAAAGGAGCTTTAATGTAGCTGGGAATCAACCCCTGAAGGTATCTGTGCCTGACTGCTGGGCATTCATTTTGCAGAAGCTCACCTCAGGCTGCAATCCAGCTTTTAATTCCTTGACATTCAGGGAGCACCAGCCCTGGTCCTGACAGGGTTAGGTCTCATTTACACCCCTGTAAGTGAAATCAGGGGTGGATTTCCAAGGGATAACTGTGCAGGGAGCACAGGCTTGGCTCACCAACGCATTTTGGGCCAGCCTCCATCTCTCCATCATCCACTTGGGACCAAGTGAAAGGATTTCCCAGTTTAAATTCCAACTCTGACATGGGACAGGACTCTCCCTCCTGCCAAAGGGCAGGGGGTTGGGAAAGGGAAGCTGGCTGATGCCTGGAGGGGACAGCTGATGGTGTTCCTCGTTGCTTAACACCCACTCGTGTGGATGTGGCTTCCCAGGAAGCCTGAGCCTGCCCTCAGCCTTCTGTTATTGCAAACAAGGCCAAGATTGATGCGCTGTGCGCTGCATGGAGGAAACAGCACCGTGGCCACGTGCCTCAGGAGACACTGCTGAGTCTTTTGGGGGTCCCTGATGAATCCCAGCTGCTGGTCAGACAAGGCTCCTATGGCAGCATTGCTGAGGTGCTTCTCCTCTTCAATGCCCACAGCACAGCCCAGTGCAGGGCAATGGTCTGTGAGCCGTGGAACAGTATCCCCTGTGACCTCAGGAATCCCTGTGCCACTCCTGCCATGGGCTCTCTGCATCCCAGGGGAGCTGGAAGAAGCAATTTCCAAGCCCAGGAGCATCACCTGAGGATACTGGGATCCAGCATCTCTGCTTATTTACAGCCCTTAAAGACCTTGGAGCAAAGAGCCTGTGGATGAAGAGGCTGGAATGAAGAACTCGATGTATCTCACAAGAGGACAGGGCATTTATGGCTAAGGAAATCATCCAGAATTATCCCAACTCCAGTTCAGAAAGGGAATATTCAACCTGGAGCTTTAGGGCTGCAGTTAATGATGACCAGAGCCAGCATTCCCATGGGCAGGGGCCTGCTTGGGGCTGTCCCAATACCCGTCACTGTGGGACACTCTCAGAGACACAGAGACAGACAAAAAATGGCTTTCTCACCCTTCTTGAGCTGGCATCAGCCCTCTGTGCCATGCAGGATTGTGCATGAGGACACACATCCCTCCTTCCTCCAGGCTCCTGCAGGCAGGAGGGGAATCCAGCAGGAATTTGGTTGGTGCTGTCCCCTGGGCTTGCTTTTGGTTGTTAATCTGTGAGGGGCTCTTTAGAACTGTGGTTTTAAGGACGTTTCATGGTCCTCAGTTGCTGACCCTGCGGGGTCACACGAGTGCCAGCCGCTGGCAGCTGGGGGTTTGTTTGCACTGCGTTTTGGCCTCCTTGCAAAGCCAGCTTCCCCCCGTGCCAGCCCTTGCATGCTTGCCCTCCTGCCTGCCAGGCAACGCTGGCACCAAGCTCCTTCTCCTTCTTACACCTTTGCCCAACGGCTCTGTCTCGGTGGCCCCGTGCCCGGGCCGGGGCTGCTAGAGCCCGCTGGCAGGAGCTTGGGCACGATGCTGTCCCGGGGTGCCACGCATGACCCAACCCAGCTCATCCTCCTTGTGCATCAATAGGAGATCATCAGAAGGCACATGAAAAAAAAATGCAGCCTCAGGCCATCCTTGGTGTCCCCCGTAAAGAAAAACAAAGAGTTTGGTCTATTTTGGGGCTGGATCTGCTGCTTTTTCATTAAAGGGAGCAGCCTCCTGCCCCAGCCCAGGGTTAAAACCAGGCTGCAGTAACACCCAGGGCTGCTCACTCAGCAGCACCTCCCAGACACCTCCCTGGGAGGGAATTGGAAGAGGATCCCCATGTTTTTTTCCCCACGTTGCACCATGCCTTAGTGTTTCTCAGCCCCATGCAGTTGCAGTCAGGGCTCCTCAGGTGCAGGACTGGCTGCAGATTCAGAGGTGGAAGCATTCAGTAGCCCAGCCAGGGACACGGGCTGCTCTCCAGTGCCCTACAGCCAAGGGAGATGATGAGCTAAAGCAGCTTCGTGGCTCTGCCTGCCACATCTGAAACCACACAGCCAAGAGATGCAAATTGCTCCTAATGACACCTCCTGCCAGCCTGGAGGTGGTTGAGCAACGCTGCAGTGTTCACCTGGCACTATCTGGCTGGTCTTGCCTCTGTCTGGGCAGTTCCCAGGGCTCCTCAGATCGGGCATCACCTGCCCCTGAAAGCATGGATCCTGAAAAGCCTGGGCTCTACAGAGGAAGAGGAGGGCTGGGAGCAGAGATGCACATGGAGAGGATGCAGCAGCAGAGCAACCTGCCCTCCCACCCAAGGGCATCACCACTGGCATTGCCTGCAGCCAAACCCCACCCAGGCTAGGGTGGTGATCAGACACGGGACGGGAAGGAGCTCTGTGCTCTCCTGGGACCTATCAGTGGCCAGGAAAACATTGCTTTTTGGGTTTTCTTTTTCCTGAGAGCATTTGAGAGAGCAAGGAGCAGGCTGTCAGCGTGCTGGGTGTGCTGTGAAGCCTGAGAGGGACGGAGCAGAGCTGCCCTGCCTCAGCAGCTCTGCTCCAGCAGCTCACTTGTGTTTGCATTCAGTCACAAGTGGACACCAATCGAGAGAAAAAAAAAAAGCCCTTTTTCTTTTCACAACAACAAAGCCTTGAAACACACTTCAAAGTTGGGTTTCTGGGACAGTTGCATACCTTTTAAAAATAGCCCTCTGAAGGGTGCCAAGTGCTAAATGGATTGCAGAGGGCAGGTTCCCCCCCTCCACACACACACACATACACACACACACACACACGTGGGGCTTCAAACAGCCCAGACAGCACCACTGCAGCTCTGTTTTCCTCCTCATGAAGCTTTTCTTCGTGGGCATGGCTGAAGCTGGCAGGCAAAGCCCTTGGAGGGGGTTTGGGAAGGGTGTGGAAGCCTGAGCTGACACCTTTGTGCCATCCCAGAGGCAGCAGCTGATCAGCTGGAAAGTCCTAAGTGGAATATCCATGGCTAAAGGGGAAACTGAAGAAGTGCTGGTTCAGGTCCAGGTGTCCTCCTGCCCTGTCCCAGTTTCTGCTGGGACTCTTCTGTCTTCCTAGAAGCCTCCTGGCCATTCAGTCCAACTTTAGCCCTGCTTGTGGTCAAGTGTCCTCAGGGCTGATGGCTGGACCAGCTGTGGTTTGGGGTCTTTTTTTTCCCCCCTAAACAAAGGAGTTTTACTGCCCTGAAGAAGTGTCAACTAAGTTCATTTTCCCCTTCACCCACTGTCAACACAGAAGAGTGGGAAAGAGGAGGCCTGTGGCAGAGAGAGCCCAGTTCTCACGGTGATTAACTGAAACAAACACAAATCCACCCTGGCTCAGAGCATCCTCAGCCCTGCCCTGACCTCCCTCTGCAGCAGGGCCCTTCCCACAGGTCTGCTGTTGCCAGGGGTTTAGGCAGGGGCTGCCTCACCAGAGCCTGGAGCCAGCCCAGGGAGGACAGGTTGTCCAAAGCCAAGGTGGAAGTTTTAAGGAGGGGAGTTTCTTCCTGAGGAAGAAGCAGAAAGGGTGTCTCTGAGGAGCTGGGATGTGGGACCAGCAGCTGTGGATTCGCTTCAGGCAGATTTGTTGTGTTTTTCTGGGGGAGCATCCCTTTGCCTGTGATGCCTGGTGGGCATGTGAGAGCCTGGAAGCTGTTAAAGATGAGAGAGTCTGACCTGTGTCATGAAACAAGGCAGCAGATCTCTCCCCTGTTCTAATTTCCCAGAAGCAAAGTCGGGGAGGATCAGAGAGTCACAGAACCATTGTGGTTGGAGAAGCCCTTGAAGCTGCTGCAGCCCCAGCCCTCCCCTCACCCTGCCCAGCCCAGCACTGACCCACAGCCCTCAGCACCTCAGCTCTGTATCATTTAACTATCTCCAGGGCTGGGCACTGCCCCAGCTCCCTGGGCAGCCTGGCACAGGGACTGACACCCCTCTCAGGGAAACAGTTCTGCCTCAGCTCCAGCCTCAACCTCCCCCAGGGAAACTTGAGGCCGTTTCTGATGAGATGTTAACATCCCACAGCATCCTCTGGTGCACTGGGATCAGTGTGTCCAATGTCCCCAGGACCCACAGGGTCACACCAGCACCATTCAGATGCTCCCAGCCCAGGTTGTGTCCCCCAGCAGCTCCATCCCCATCACCACAGATGGCTCTTCTCCTTTCCCCTGTGGAGAAATGCCACCCAGAGCTGGGGCTCCTGCTTGGAACAAACCCAGCAGAAGCAAGTTGCTACCTACTGGAGACAAAAGGCAGCTCCCAGGGCAGAGGAGACTGTGTGGAAGTCCAGGACAAGCTCTGTGTGTCGGAGGTGTGCTTTTCTTGGCCTGCTCAGCTGTGTTTCTGCAGGCTGGTATGTGGGGAGTAATTAGAACCTCATCCCGAGCACTTGACGAGCGTGTTTTCCGTGTGAGATGTTGACAGGTCAGGCTCTCCAGCCCTCTCTCTGCCTAAAAATGTTGACATTTTATCTTTGCTGGAAGCAAAACAAGGGCCTGGGAAGTTCTCAGAGCAGAGAGAGTGATGCTGGTGACTGACAGCCTGTGTGGTGCTTCACACCTGAGTGAGGACACCAGGCACCCTGTTCCCACCCCTAGCCCCGCCACGCTGATGGGACAGGGCAGGGGATGGCAGAAGCTGGTGCAGGGGGCTGGCACTGCTGTCAGGGAACGTGGCAAAAGGGTGCTGAGCGGAGCAGAGCAAGCCAGGCTGGCAGGGGGTGGCCTGGGTAAGGCTGGCAGGGTGCAAGGAGGAGCTACTCCCAGCCAGGGTAGGGGTTTGGGCACCTCAGAGCAGCTGCTGGAGCACCCACACTGCTCCAAGAGTGGAAGCAGGGATCCCTGTGAACCTCCAGACCATGGGCTTCACCAAAAACCTGCTGCCTAACCTGGTAGAGGAGAGATGTGAGGATGCCAAGGATGCACTTGTTCTTATCTCTCTAGAAGACCTGGAGGTGTAAAAACCTGCAGAGAATCCCCAGGAGGCAGCTGGAGCTTGGCAAGATTAACCAAGATGTTGGAGGAGGTTTGGGGGAGTTCCCAGAGCCCTGAATGACTGAACTAAAACGACCTTGTTTTAGGGAATTCAAGAGATGAAGCTGGAAGGGAAACCCCTTGGGAACTGTCCCACTCTGCCCTCACCCACCACATCCCCAGCATCCCAGCCCATGCCTTGAGTATCCCTTTCCACCCCTCTGAAGCTGGAAAAGCCCCTGAAGAACACACATCAGAACACACATTAACCCATTCTTCAGTAAATGGGTTAATAAAGAGGAGGGGAAGGAGCCCCCCACTCCTAAACCCTGCCTTGTGCATCCTTGAGGGGATGGGATGCTGGATGGAGGGAATGGGCTGGAAGGAACCAGACTGGCTGCAGGTGGGACCATCCCCCCTTTCCCAGTAGCTCCTGCTCCCTCTTTGGCCCATCCCTGAGTGCCAGAGCAGGGATGTCAGGGTTGAGGCTGCTTTTCCTTGTGGCCCCGTGTTTTTTGCCTCCCATGCAAAGCAGCCCCTCCTGTGTCACGTTTCTCATTTCCTCTGTACATTAAGGCAGGTTGGAAGTGTGAAAGCTGCACCCTTGTGCTGACCTCAGCCCGAGCTCAGGCAGCAGCCGGAGGGTCACACAATGAGGCGGCTGTTTGGGCCGAGCTGGCACCCGCTCCTCGGCTGCTCCCGACACAATGGTGTTTGCCTTGGCCCCCGCTCAGAGGCCGTGGGAGGGAGATGGTGACATGGAGGATTCCCACATCAGGATAACGTGAACCTGCTTGAGCAAGTCCAGAAGAGGAGCACTGAGATGATCCGAGAGCTGGAACCACTCTGCTGGGGACACAGGCTGAGAGAGCTGGGGGTGTTCAGCCTGGAGAGGAGAAGGCTTTGGGGAAATGTTATTGTAGCAGGATCACAGTGCTGGGGGTTGGAAGGGCCCTGTAGAGCTGCTCCAGCCCCAGCCCCTGCTCAAGCAGCTTCCCCTGGCTCAGGGGGCACAGGAACGTGTCCAGGTGGGGTTGGAAAACTCCTAAGAAGGAGCCTCCACACCCTCCCTGGGCAGCCTGGGCCAGGGCTCCCTCACCTCAGCACCAAAGGACTTTCTCCTCCTGTGCCAGTGGAACTTTCTGTGTTCCAGCCTGTGTTCATTACCTCTTGTCCTGTCACTGGCCACCACAGAAAGAAGAAGACTGACCTCATCCTCCTGCTATTTACATTAACTCAAGCCCTATTTCACCTGCACACACCACAGCTGGAGATTCTCCTCCCGAGGAGGGCAAGGCTTTAATGAAAACCTCTCCTCTAGCTGTCACTGCAAGAGTTTGGATCAAGCTGTGCCTTTTCCTTGCCTGGAATTCTGCTCAGGCTGAGAACAGATGAGCTGCCATCCTGACCTCACATTCCTCAACTGCTCTGACACACAGAGGATGCTGCTGCTCGCCCTGATGCTTCATTGCCCTGTGTGCAAGTCCCAAGCCCCTTGCCCATCACCTGCCTCTGCCTCAGTTGCAAGCAAGAACTTGGGAGCAAAGTGGGATTCCAGAGGGATCTTTTCCTTCATCCTGCTGCTTTTCACCCTTCAGGGTGATTTTTTCCTAGTCAAGGAGCAGCTGGGGACGCCCGTGCAGGCTGACACAGAGCTCCAAGCGCCCGGCTGGCACTTGAGCCGGAGGCAAGAGCCTGGGGCTTGATGCTGCTGGGAGCTCAGGGATGGACTTTAGGTCTGGTTTGAGTGTAAACCCGGTGTGAATGCCATCCAGGAGCCATTCCTGGAGGGCAGGTCTGTGTTGGCAGAGGCTCTGCCACCGCCGCCGCCGCGGCTGGAGGCTGAGCAGCTCGAGCGGGGAGGTTTGGAGAAGCAGAGCTAATGGATTTGGGAAGAGCTTACGAAAGCTGTGGCGTGTTCTGTGTCACTGTGGGAGCCCCGAGCAGGCTCTGGACTCTGCTGTCAAATAGCTGCTTTCATTCAACCGCAAGGTCTCGGGGCGAGGCCAGAATCCCTCAGCGAGACTTTTTCTGGCCAGCGCCGCATTGGAAACCAGCGACTGGCTTGATCAGAGGCAAGAGTAGTAATCTTAATTTATCACATACTTCTCATCCCAGAGCACTTCCACAGTCCCAGGGATCTTCCACTGCCAACTAGTTGCAGCAAATCCTTTTCGGCTCCCCCCCCCATCCCGAGCCGAAACGTTTCCTGGGCCGTGACGGCAGCGAGGGCTGGCAGCAGGCAGCAGCAGGTTGTTCTGGAAAGGATAATAAAAACCCACCCTTCTTTTCTTCCAGTAGAGAGAAATCCTTGCTGGGAGATGCCCAAGAGCAGACAGACGGAACTCCCCGGATGGGAATGTCAGCCGGGGAGAGTTTCACAACGCCGAGTTCACGGCGAGGTCCTTGGGCCGGTGACAGGGCTCGGGCGGCGCGGATCCGGCGGCTGTTGCAATGGGGCTGCCCCTCCTACGGCTGTCAGGGTGTCACTGCTGCCAGTGCCACGACGTTTTGCAGCATCAGGAGCCCTCCTGCATGGTACCAGCAGCTCTGAGATGCAGCCCCAAGGGCTCAGCTCGCAGGGAACAATCTGAATCCCATCCAGGATGGCTCCTCGGTGGGGCTGGAGAAACCCTCCGTGCCAGGAGCGGCCCCCATCTGAGTGTTATTTGGTGTCAGATGTTGAAGGCTTAGCTCTGTGGCCTCTGATAGGCCTGAGCTGAGACTTTCTCTCTGCAGCTCTGGGGTCAAACAGGAGCTTCACAACCCGATAGGTGTCACGGCTATGGGAGATTCCCATCCCAGGGGGTGGAGAGCATCATCTCCCTGCTGCTTCCCCCCAAGCCTCAGTCCCACCCCACATCCCACAGCAGCCTCCTGACTCTGCAGCTCTGGAAGTGCTTCCCTGGGCATTCACCTCCCCCCTGTTTCGTCCTGCCCTGGCTGGGGACTCCCATGCAAAGCTGCTTTATAGAAGCTGACGTTTGGTTTCGCTGCGAGTGCCCCGGCGAGGGCTGGGCTTGAAGTCGCCTTTGATCCCACACGGCTCCTGTTTATCCCTCGCATGGATGAGTGAATTGGGGGGTGGGGGGGGCTGTCGCTGAGCATTAGCCTGGCTGTTTCATCAGCTCTCCCTCTTCCAGCTGACAGTTCATTAGAGTGGGGGACCCGTCAACATGCAGCCCCCACCTCACCCTCCGAGCACAGCCTCCAGCCTCAGCCTGGCCTCACGCCAATCCCAAGCTCTACACGTTTATTCCCTCGCTCCGGGGACACGAAGAGGCAAAACTGAAAGGCTCCCCAGGTGGCAGCTCCTTATCCAGCTCCCACTGTCCACAAAGGCCCATGGAAAGCAGGGAGGGTGCTTGTCAGCTTTCGCAGAGCTTCCCTGGCACAGTGCAGGGCAGAGGGAGGGTGGGTACCAGGCAGGGTTTGTGCCTCAGAGGGGCTGCACAGTAGTCCCCTTTGAAAGGTTCTGTGCCCTCTCCTCAACTCCTAAGCAAAGCTCTCGTCCTCCTGTCAGCTGTGATTTGCAGCCGTACTCGTGGCATCTGGTTTTCATATGAAGGGTGGAATACAGGGGATGCTGTCTGCTCGCTTCTGCCCAGAGCTATTCATCTGGGGCTGCCTAGCCAAGAAAAAAAAGCCTTCTCGTTCCTGAAAGGCACTCAGCATCGTGCAGGCGGAGGGCAGGGACAGGATCTGCAGTCCCTGAGGGATGTGAGATGCGAAATGAGGGGCAGGAGGGTGAGGAAAGGGCTGGAGCCCACCCAGGTCTGGGCTCTGCTGCAGCTCCTGCCTGCACTCAGGAACCAGGGCCTGGCAAACGTTAGGGAAGGATGGGTTTGGAGAGGAGATATTGAGCATGGCACATGCTTTTGTGGTACATCTAGCCCTGATTTGTCCCCAGAGCTCTGTTCTCCATGCTGTAGGCAGCATGGGGTGGCACAGGGTAGATCTGAGCATCCCAAACTCATCCGGAGTAGCACCTGGAGGCTGGTGCCATGGGGCTGGTACAAAGCCCACCCGTGTGGCACAGGGCTCAAGGCACTCACAGGCTTTTATAGGGTCCTCAGAGCTTTGCTGGGGGGTGAAATGGGATTGTTGGTGGTGTGGTCAGAGATGACTTTGTGGAATGAGTGAGCTGCTTTCACCTTGACACTCAGTGATGTCAGGGAGCAGAGGCAGGGAGCCTCTGCTCAGGGCACCAGCACTGCCCGTGCCCATTGCTTGTGTTGGTTGACTTTGGCTTTTTATTGCACGTGGCTCTTTTGCTGCCAGCTGTTGGGACTTTGAGATTCTCAGCAGGCTGAGATGGTCACTGTCCTGCAAAATGCATCAGGAGGTGGCCACGCTGGAGCCACAGTGAAGGCAACACCCTGCCACTTGCTCTTTGTAGCTGCTTTTGGGAGCAAGTGTCTTTGAAGGGGCCTTGGGCAGAGCTGCTCCTCCTGCCAGGTGAGAAGGGACGAGGACATCCCAGGGTGATGGCTTGTGCTCCATCCACAGGTAGCAGTGGCTTTGGGGCATGCTCAGAGCCCTGGGTGAGGGACTCTCAGCTGGGTGAGGTTTGCTTGCTCTCACCTCGTTATCAGAGCTGGAGGATGAGATGAGGCTGTTCCTCAGGGTGGCTTCCAGCAGGGTCCAGATCCCGGCTCACGCCAGAGCACTGATATCAAACGCAGCCAACTGGGAACACTCAAAAGGCAGGGAGGATTGCAAAGCCCAGGCCCTGCCTGTAGCTGGCATGGAAGCCTGGAAACAGCCTTAAAAAGAGAGAAATCTGTCTCCAGCTGCCGAGAGGCACCAGGATGCTCCCAAACCCAAGACCTACCAGGGACATCCCCTGCTGGGTCATGTCCCTGTCCCCAGCTGCCTGCTCCATCCTGGGCTGTGCTTGCAGCCTCCTCCTTTCCTCCTGTCCCCTTTGGGATAGGAGAAGCTGGGAGACACATCCCCTCACAGAGGGGAACTGGAAGGACCCTGATGTGGATGTAGCAAGACCAGGTTCAAGCAGCACCAGAGACCCAGTGCCACCCCTTCCCTCTGCTAGCAAACTACTTTCAGACCCCACAAAGCCATTAGAGAAGCATGTTTTGGCATCATCAGTAATTTTAACACAATGGCCTAATTTTCCCAAGGCAGCAGCTGACTTGCAGCAGCCAGGAGTGCTCTAGAGGAAGCGACTTTATTTTCCCTTCCCTTGCTGGACTTGCTAGGATGCAGCCTTTGATCCAGACTCCTGATGTTATCAAGTAGGAAGCTGCAGCTCTTTGAAGTGAGCTTCATGTCGTGCTTTAAACTTCTGGGGGTTTTAAACCTTCAGCACTGGGAGCAGCTTTGGTTACGAATCACCTCGACTTTTAACTCCAGGGCTCACCTGGGACCACGCACAGCCTGGGCTGGAGGCTTGCAGGAGAGACAAGGTCACAGCTCACAGCCTGCTCCAGCTTTAATGCTTCAAGGAGCCCAGGACTGTGGCCTGGGTAAGATTTGGGTGCTCTCAAGCTGCTGTTCTGAACATCTGGCCCTGCTGTTGTGACCTGGGGCGGTGGAAACGGGTCACATCCTGATTCCAGAGGAGCTGCAGGGTGTGGATGTTGGGAGGATGTTTTCAGGATTGCACTCGTCTGGGTCGTTGTCAGGCTCCTTTCTGCTTTGGTCCTGCAGCCACCTGCCCCAGATTTCACCCCAATAAAACCAGCCTTCATGCTCTTGTTTTGGAGGTGCAATGGATGCAGCTGGAAGCCACAGCAGCAGCAGCAGCAGCAAATGATACTGGGATGGCAGCAGCCTCGAGCAGCCAGTGCTGAGAGCTCTGCTCATGCAGAGTGTGGGGATGGATCAAGCTTAATTCATGCAATGCCTTAAGCTGGGCTTAAAGTGGAACTGTTCTTGCTTGTTTAGACCTTCCTGGTTTTTTGACAGTCCAAGGCACATCGTGCTGGGGTGATGCACAGGCACAGAGCAGGATGGAGGTCTGTGTCCCTCCAAACAACCCTGTAGTGGGCTTGTGTGGGCAGGTTTTGGTAGCAGGGGGCTAGAGGAGTGGCTTCTGTGAGAAGCTGCTGGAAGCTTCCCCTGATTCTGACAAGGCCAGTGCCAGTCAGCTCTGAGATGGACCCACCGCTGACCAAGGCTGAGCCAATTAGTGATGGAGATGACACCTCTGTGATCGATGTGTCAGGGAAGAAGTTGCTGCACAGCTGCTAAACTGCAGCAGCAGAAGGCAGTGAGAAAGTGAGAACATCTCCACAGACACCAAGGTCGGTGGAGAAGGAAAGGGAGGAGGTGCCCAGGCACTGGAGGAGAGATTCCCCTGTGATGTGTGGTGACGACTCTGGTGAGGAAAGCTGAACATCAGCTGAAGTGTTGAAGGTTTGGAGAGCAGGGAGGAGAGATTTAAAGGGGTTTGCAAGCAGCTCTTCCTCCAATGTGAGGCAAGAAGGGCTCTGGGTGCTGAGCTGCAAGCAGGTATACCAGCTTGTGTCCAGGGAGCCCATGCCAGCCTCGTGTGCATCCCAGACTGCAGAGCTTTGGTAGGAGCTGCTGCGAGACCCACTGCATCATCCCTCTCCCAGCTGGGCTGGGGAGACTCCCACAAAACCCTTGTGCTGGCTTTCTGGAGCAGCTTTTCTTAGACAGCTCCTGTCTCTTGGACTGGACACCCTGGGCTGGGAGATGATGTCCCTGCAGCAGTGTCTTAGAGCCCACCTCCAGCATCCCCATGCAGTCACTCCCCACTGAGATGGGTTGTTCCCTTCTCCCACAGCTCCAGTGCCCAGTAAGCAGCCTGGCACCTTTGAGTGGCACAGGACAAGCACGAGCACAGGAGCATCTGCCCAGGACAATAAGGAATGGCTTCTCCAGCCCTTGGGATTTGCCACACCAGGGAGCTCCACACATGCAGAGCTCACAAGGAGCCCAAGTAGGATAGAGGAGTCCTAAGGTACCAGGTAGGTGTTGGAGACAGGGTCACCCTCTTTGGGCAGGAGACACCAAAGAGGTGCCTGGAGTGTGCCCATGGCTCCATGAAAGCTTTAGATGAACACAGCCTTGGGGTGAGATGTGTGGGTCAGGCACCCTTGTGCAGCACCATCCATCAGTCCTGCTCCTTCTTGAGACTGCTGCAGGTGCAGCCTGCCAGTGCCTCCTGTACCAAGGCTGGAGGGGATTTGGAGGGGAGAAGTGATCCAGATTCAGGTCCTTGGCATGGTAGACCCACAAACTTCCAGGGCCACAGCAGCCCTTGGTTTGTGCCCTATCAAGGCGGGTCTCAGGAGGGGCTCTGCCCTGGTCGATCACAGAATCACTTGGGTTGAAAAAGCCCTTGAAGCTGCTGCAGTCCCAGCCCTCCCCTCACCCTGCCCAGCCCAGCACTGACCCACAGCCCTCAGCACCTCAGCTCCACAGCTTTGGGATCCCTCCAGGGATGCCTTAGCTCCAATCTCAGCCTCCTCTGGAGCAACTTAAAGCTGTTTCTTCTTGTCCTGTCATTCCTTACTGGGAAGCAGAGCCTGACCCCCAGCTCCTTGCAGCCTCCTGTCAGGAGGACATCAGTAGAATGTCCTGCTGCAAGAAGGTTCCATCCAGGAGGATCAGCCCAACTCCCACCACCCGCTGCTTTGTGTAACTTTTGTCCTGTAGACAGAAGCAGCTTTAATTCTGCCCCCATAAAGCAGCTCAAGCTCTGCCCTTGCAGAAAGGTTCACGAGGAAGATGGAAACTAGGCCCTTAATGCCCTACGAATCCTCCCCCCCCCACCCCCATCATCCCTTCCATCAACTTTTAAGCCTATCCAAAAGCAGCCGCCCCTCTGCTTCTATACATTGCTGGCAGGACAGGGATGCTGCAGCTCTGCCAGCAGCACAGGATTTCCATTCACTTATAAGTGGAAGCAAATGGTTTAAAAGGAAATTAAATTTACAGCTCTATTAAAGAGGGGGGGAAAAAAAAAGCAAGCCTTTTATTGCTTTGCCCGTGGTTTGGGAGAGGCAGCAGATAAAGGAATGCTCTGCATTTGTCTCTTGCCTCCGAGGCACAGAGGAGTAAAAAGGATTCAGCCCTGGCTCTGTGCAAAAGCCCAGGAGAGGGATGCTTGGGGGTGATGCTCGTAGGGGGGGGCTGCAAAGCAGGATGCTTCACCCTCTTCAATGATGCTTCACCCTCTTCAGTGTTGCTGGGATGAAGCCCCAGGTTTGGCTTGGGAGGCACCTCCTGGCCAAAGAGATGGAACCAGATTCCTCCCCGAAATCTTACTTAATCGTGGTGCTTTGCCAACCCAGGCAAATCTGTTTACAGAGAAACATATAGCTCCTCTCCTTCGTTAATAGCTTTATTATGAACCTCTTCCCAGTGTCATTACAGCACTGGTTGGGGTGCTTACAATAAATGGGCTGCTGGGTCTGTCTGTGCCGTGTCCAAGCACGGGAAGGTGCTGCAGGGCAGGGGAAGGTGAAGGCCAGTGCCTGTGTGTGTGGGGAGCTCAGCGTGGCACAGGTCCTGGCACAGATCCCCCATGTTTGTAGGAGCCTCCTGGGTTTGGGTGCAGATAGGTGCAGGAGGAGCAGTCAGCGGCTCAGCTGGATGCGGTTCACACAGCACTGTGCTGGCTGGCACAGCTTTGGGATTGCACATCACCAGGAATGGTCCTTGCCAGGCCTGCCAACTCTGAGAGGACTCACCAGGAGCAGCAGTGATGTCTTTCCCCACTGCCACCTCACTCAAGGGCCCTTGGGATGCTCTGGCTGTGCCCAAAAAGCCCGAATGAGGTGGGCAAAGAAGCTTTGCCTCTTCCTGAACTACAAAGCGAGCGTCCAGAGGAGGAACCTTCCCCAGCTCCAGCCCTCCCAGCTGTGTCAATAGAGGAGGAAGAAACAAAAGTGCTCTTTCTTCAGCTGTTGTTTTTGCAGAGGGGGGACAAGCTGATGGCAGTTGCACTGTGACAGGGGCTGCTGGGGACAGGCATGTGTGGGGCTCAGCCAAGCTCTCCGCAGCCACCTGGGAAGCGTTCAGCAGCAACGAAGGGACTCCCAGACTGTCTGCCTCTGGAGATATAGATTTCCTTTTGCTGATTACTTTATTGAGAGCATTTTATTAAAGGAAGGAAAGGAAGGGACTCTCTGGCCTTTCTCTGGAGCCAGATTTTGTCTCCAAGCAGCATCCTTGGAGGTGGTTGCACATCCCTGGTTTACTGGGCAGTGTTTCCATGGCTGTCCACGAGCTCTTGCCGTGTCCACGCTGATGGCTGCACCCAGGGTCCCCCCAGCATGGTCTCCATCCCCACCTCTGAGTGACCTCCCTCACAGGCTGTGTGTGCAACACAGCCCTGGGGAAGGAGGACCGAGACATCACAGGGACAAAAACAGAGTCTGGCTTGTCCTCCATGCTCCCACGGTGCCTTCCTGGGGCAGCTTCTCAAGTGCAAGACACCGATGTCTCTCCAGATGCTCTCTAGAGCATCAGCCCAGTGATGCTGCTCTTCCTCCCATGCTCCCAAGCACTCAGAGCTCAGCAGGGCTTTGGAGCAGCAGCTCATCCCTGGAAAGCCTCCTCTGCACCCTCGTGTGCTGCAGATCCAGGAGCCTCCCCATCGGCACGGGGCCGAGACAAGCCCAGGTGTGGGCAGCAGTAGCCACAGCTGCCGGCCGACCCTCTGCAGCGTTTCCTCCTCAGCATCACTCTGCAGCAGCCTCTCCAGACCTGACATCAGCTGTGAAAACAAGAGGAGCCTCCTTCCTGCACGCTGTGTGCAGGAGATGTGTCTGGCTCCTCCGGCAAAGCCCCGGCCACCGCCGTGGTGTGAGGAGCAAAGGGCTCCCAGCATCGAGCATCTCAGCCTGTGGAATGGCAGCATGCCCAGCCCCTGCTGAACCTTGTATCTGCTTCTGGGCTTGAAAGGATGAAATGCAAGAGTTAAATCACTCTGCCAGCTCATTTTAAAGGACTTCACCCAAGAAAGGCCAGGGAGAGGCTTGGAGGAGACCCCAACCCTGATGGGAACACAAAGCACCCTCAGTCCTTCTCCTCACTTCCACTTGCAGAACGCTTCACACCTGATCTTTGAGTGTTATCATCCCTCCTTTTGGCAGTGCTGTCAGCCCAGAGACATCCTGCAGAAGACACCAGGTCCTGCTGGTGTTTTCCACCTATATGGGGTTGTGTAGCCCTGGCTGGGCCTTTGGCACCCGGAGTGTGCCCTGACTCTCCCCACACATCCCTCCTCCTGATGCCGCAGCTGGAGAAGTCCGTGGGAGCTGCTTGGAGCCTTGGGGATGGTGGACATCTCAAGGGGCTCTGCTCCAGCTTCAACCCTGGGGATATGGTAATGTTTGTGGGCAAAAGCAGGGGATCTGAGTTGGCTGTGCCCAAACCATGTGTGGGAACAACAGGGGTTTTTTCTTCCTCTTGGACTCTCATTTTCTTCACAGACAAGAGTGGGGTTGGTGGTGGCACCAATGCTGCTTGGTGCTGTGAAACGCCTGATGCAGCCCCAGCCTGCTGCCCATGTGCATCCATCCCTCTGCTGCAGGAAGCTCAAGTTGCTGCTCCAAGGATGAGTCAGGCAGAGAGGAGACGAAGCTGAGCAGAGCTGTTCTGAGTCACGCTTTGCCTCGGAAAGCAGCGGGTTCCTGCGTGGGGTTCGTGGGGGCAAGGCGATAGGAATCAGCTGCTCTCCCGCCTCATCTCCGTTGCTGCTGCTGGTTCCCACGCTTGGATCCATTCTAATCTCTGAGCTGACAGGGAGAAATCATTCCTGGCTGCTCCTCCAGCCAGTCAGCATGCCTTGGGCAGCAGAAGGGGAGTCCCAGAGAAGGAGAATGAGGCCTTTTGCTTGAAGAAAGCATCTTGCATCAAGCAGAGAGATATTTTGGTGGCTCCTTCCCCAGCTGGATGCTTCAGGCAGGTCTCCCACTGCCTTTGACTCAACAGGGCTGTACATCTGTGGTGGGTCACTTTTGGGGTGCTGAGCCGGTTGTCCCCAGAGCTGTTCAACCATGTGCAGCAGCACAGTGGTGATGCTCAGAGGATGCGCAGATTGTCCCCCTGTGCTGGGCCCTGGGGAAGCTGNAGGAAAGGGGCTGGAGTTGTCCCAGGGGAGGTTTAGATTGGAGCTGAGGCAGAACTGTTTCCCTGAGAGGGGTGTCAGCCCCTGTGCCAGGCTGCCCAGGGAGCTGGGGCAGTGCCCAGCCCTGGAGGGATCCCAAAGTCGTGGAGCTGAGGTGCTGAGGGATGTGGGTCAGTGCTGGGCTGGGCAGGGTGAGGTGAGGGCAGGGTTCTGTGATTGTCTGCAGGAGCAGGGAGAGCCAGGGAGCTGGTGTGCCTGGGTTTGCAATGTGGCTCCTGACGCTCAGCTGGTTGTTGGCAACTGGAACCAGAGAGAGAAAAACAATGTGCAATTGCCCTGCAATTAAACAGCCTCCTAATTGTAGCACAACGTGCGGCTCTTCCGCTGCTTTCTAAGTTTGGTGGCATAATTACAGCAGCCAGAGGAAAGGCAGCATCTGCGTTCCCCTGCGCCAAGCCCTGCCTTCCAGGGATTGTGGATTGGAGCAAATAAATCCTGCGCTGAAACCTGGCATCTGATGAAAGGGAAAAGTAACCCCCGAGCTCTGCCTGGCCTTGACTCTGGTGAGGCAACGACGGGGCAAAGTCCTCACACCCTCTTCGGCCTCCATGGCTGCTTTTGCTGGCCCTGCCCTGGGGCTCACACAGGCACCTCGCTTTTTTTTTTTCCTCCTCAGAACGTGTTTTGCAAAGCAGCTTAACAAAAAAAAACACCCAAAAATCAACAAACCAAAGTCTTCCTCTGGCTGATGATTGTGAGTCTCAGTTTAGAAACAGGCGGTGAGGAAGATTAGAGGGTGGCTCAGGGGAAGGCAGGCTGGGTGTCAGCAGAGCTGGGAGCATCCACGGGTGGTTGTGAGGAAATTGTCCTCTCAGCTCTTTTTCAGGAGGGCCCAGGATGCCAAAGCCATTCCTCTTGAGCCCATCCTGGCGCCGGCTTCTTATTGTAGGGTGGTTTGTTTTGGGAGCATCCTCCCCAGCATCTCCACACACACACACACAGAGGGGCACGGGGGAGAAGGTGAAGAGCCTGAGGAGCTGGGCAGTGTGGGTATGAGGATGGGCAGAGAGGCACAGGCAGGCTCCCAGTCTTATATCTAATTGGCTTTTAACATGTGTCTATGTTTTAGAGTGTGGGTTGATAGATGCCACTTTCAGTGTTAGAAGGAGAACGTCCTGAAAGGCAGGAGGAGGGAAGCTGAGCTGCAAGCCTGTGTTTTCAGTTGGAAACGTGTCGTGTCTGGGGTCCCGAATGTTTTCCATCACACAGGCTGGGTTTGTGTGGCTTCACCTGGGCAGGAAGCAGCGGGGTAAAGCGATACCCCACGGGGCAGGGGCAGCCCTGCTCCAACACCCCCTTTTTCCCTAAACCTGATGGCGGCCAGCGGCTGGTAATGGGATGAGCAGCCGCTCCACAGCAGCTCCTGAGCCATGTGCAAAACGGATTAGTTACAACATTTCACTGGAGAACCAAGAAGGGAACCGAGGCAGATGAGAGATGCATGAAGTTATTTGCTCCACACCCCCATCCCCACACTAATATCTCACCCAGCTTCCCCCCCACTCCCCTCCCCTGCACATATCCCCAGCGTTAAATCTCCAGGTGAAGGAGGAGAGGGGGGGGAATAAAAAAGGAGAAGCAACCTTCTTGGTGTGTGAACTCATTGTGAAAGTATGTGGGGTTTGGTAATGTTGCCTTAGCACTGCTTCAGTCTTGCTAAATAGCTGAGGGAAATGAATAGTTTCCGGTGTCCAAGGCATTAGGTATTGTCTGAGATGCTTCTGCAGGGAGGAAAAACAATGATCATGGCCCATGGGATGGGCAGTGAGACCCCCACCCCCCATCCCCTGCCCTCCTCTGCCCACTGCTGGGCTCTAGGCAGGAACCACACTTGGGTGGGTTTCACCCATTCCTCAGGAGCAAGGTGGGGGGGGGGGGTGGTTTAAAAAGAAATAAAAAGTCACTGTTTGGAAGAATTTGGTTTTCCAGCCAGGATATAAAAATACGTCTTTTATTCCTGAGTCCCAGAGGGTCAGAGGAGGGGGGTTGTTCTTTTTCATTCCTCTTGCAGTGGTCAAAGATGAGGGAAGGGATGAGATGCAGGGGAAAGCGTGGAGCCTGTTCCAGGGTGATGCTGCCCGCCCTGAGCTGGGGGCAATGGCCAAACCCCCTCCCCATTTCTCTGCTTTCCAGCCACTCTCTGCTTTGCAGCATCACTTCACTGCTGGGATTCAGTCCCTGGAGTGTGCACATCTGCATTTTTCCCTGGGGGGGAGAGCAGCAGCATCCTTTCTTCCATCCTGATTGTCTTAAAACCTCCCTGCTCTGCCTGGAGCAGAAAGGGAAATGCACAATCCTCACTTGGCATCTTGCAAGCACGTGCTGAAGAGGGATGTTGTCCCACATTGGTACCTACACCAACACATCAGGGATGAGCTTGGACCTTGAGTGCTTTTCCACCTCAGGCAGCACCAGTAAAAGGGAAATATTTACAGGATGCCATTCTTCAGCCCTCTGACATGTTCTCTGCGCCTTTCATTTGCCCCCCAATGAAAGGAAACTGTGACGGTGTGAGGAAGGGGATGTTGTCACTCGGTGTGTCTCTGGAGAAAACATATCTCCTGAGCAAACAGAGCCTGGGCTTGTGTGGATGGTGAATATTGGCATTATTCAACCCCACTCGTTCATAAGTGGTGCCTGGTGAAGGAAAAAAAGAAAAGAGATGAAGAAAAACCAGCAGAAGGAACAGCACAGAACCTCTGGGTGAGGTTTCTCCTGGTTGATGCCCTCTCCTGCCATGGCAGTGTCCCCACATCTGCCACTCAGCAGCTGGAGCGATGGGAAGGGCTGTGTCTGCCTGGGAAGCCATCGGCAAAATGCTTTTCATTACTCTCCCTTTGAAGTGTGAGGCCTGGTGCCAGACTCGTGTTCAGCACCTGCAAACAAACCTGAGCCAGGAGGCCACTGGCCTTTGATGTTCCATGGCACAGGAGGGTCTTGTGCAGCCATGAGCTGCTGTCACCCTCTTGGGAGAGGGACCAGAGGGTTCTGGACACCCAGGAGAGACAACGGGAAACGCAGCTGAGTTTGGGATTTGGGATGATTTTAGCTCTTCCTCATCCCACAAACCAGGGGTGCACTGCCAGGGGTGTGCACATCCCCCCTGCTCTGATAGCGCTGATGCTTTAACTCACCCACATCACGTTGGCAAGCAGAGGAGGCCTGAGCTGGAGCTGCCAGGGCCACCTCACCCTGCAGGCTGTGACCAGGAGCGATTGAAGCTGCCCATGAATGTCCCTCTGTTAAACAGCCTTTTTATAGCTCCACGTTTTTCTTGGCCCCAAGCAGCTCTGCTCCTGCTGAGAACAGAGAGAATCTCTCAGTGCTGGCACCCACAGCCAGCTCAGTTGGGAGGGGGCTGCACCAGGGTAGCTTGTGTTTTGGGGTCCTGTTCCCACTGTGCCTGTGCCCTGACTCTGGGCACAGTGTGTTTTGTAGCTCAGACACGGCTGAGCTCAGGGGTCACAGAGGAGCCTGAGCATCAAACCCCTTCACAGAGTCATAGAATCCCAGAGTGGTGGGGGTAGGCAGGGCCCTGTAGAGCTGCTCCAGCCCCAGCCCCTGCTCAAGCAGCTTCCCCTGGCTCAGGGGGCACAGGAACGTGTCCAGGTGGGGTTGGAAACCTCCTGAGAAGGAGCCTCCACACCCTCCCTGGGCAGCCTGGGCCAGGGCTCCCTCCCCTCAGCACCGAGTAAATGGGCAGTAAGTTAAGGGGATGATATTAAGATCCTCTCTTGCTGCAGGGACTGTCAGGAGTCTCTGCTCTCTGGCAGCAATGGGGAGGGATCCAGCTGTGGCAGTGTCTGTGCCATGGACGGGTAGCTGAGGATGGCTTCGTGGCACAAGCTGCATGCACCAAGGCTCCCATGGCAGGGAATGGAACCAGCATCAGTCCTGAGAGTGGCAGGGATCTTGCAGAGTGTGAGATCAGGGATGATGCAAACCAATGGTGCAGGGATGAGGGGGGTACCCATAGCATTGCAGTCAGAGCTCCTGGCATCCCAGGCTGGCATGTTTGGGTTGGCAGAAGGAATGTGTGCTGGGAGATGGGCAATGCAGAGCTGGGCTGCACCATCCTGTGACTGCCCTCAGTCTGTGATGTGTCCCTCACCCAAGTGTCTGGGCACAGGTCTGTGATCCCAGCTTGCTGCAGGAAGCCATCCAAGGCTCTCAGAGGCAGGTCGCACCCAAAACATGTTCCACATAGCCTGGAGCATCCCATCAGCACCAGAGGTGTATGTGCTGGGGGACACAGACAGCATCCACGGGTCACCCCAGCCATGGCTCCACCAGGAACCCTCCAAACCTGCCCAAGAGATGTGCCAGTGAAGGCATCTCCCTGACAGCCTTTGCATTTAGCTCCACAGCTTTGCTTTCTGCTAAAGGAGCAGGGCTTTTCTCAGGGACAGTGTCTGGGCTTAAAGCAAACCTCTCAGGGATCGTGCTCTCGGGGTCCTGAGGAGGCTGTTGGGGGGTTTTCCAGCACTTGCACCCTCCTGTGCCCGGGGTGCAATGGGATCTGTCCCCCAGCAAGCTGACATTTGTACCTGCAGGGTTTGTTTGAATGCTTTGCATTTGGGACACACAGGAGGAAGGTCTGCAGGGGAGGGCAAACAGCCTGAGACAACCAGCACAGCGCTGGTGCCTACTCTGAGCTGCGTTTTGGGGACTTGAGCCCCTTCTCCAGGCTTGTCCCACTTCAGACTCTGCAGCTTTCCCACTGCAAAAAGGCAGTGAAAACAGAAACCTGCATTTCTACCAACACCTTGCTGCTGCCAGGAGGGAATCAGCGTCCCCCGGGGCATCTCCACAACTCAAACTTCAAGCCCTGAAACCGCAGCCGAACGTTCCCCGGGAGAAGGTGGAGCAGCATCTCCGCATCTCACCATCTCCAGCCTTCTCTTCCCTCATCGCCTTGGCTTGCAGACACCTTTGCTTCCCCCTGCAGGAACGCTCCATAAATTGCAAGTCGGTCTCTGTGCATCCCGTTATCCCCAGAGCTGGACCCCACCGGGGCTGGAGCTGCAGCTCTGGGGAGGCCAATGAGTTCCTGGCTGCCACAGGCACTGGCTACTTTGATCTCCATCACTTGGCTTTTATATTTCATCACGAAGGGAGGATATTATAATGCTTTTTAAAGAAAAAAAAATCCACTTTTATAGAGGGCAAATTAGAATCACTTGTAATTGAAAAGGAAAGAGGGGGAAAAAAAAAAAGCTGATAATATTCTGAACCAAATTTCTGGGAGAGAATAATTAAGAGTGCAATCAAACCCCCCAAAGGAAACGCTCATTAATCTTGTCTTTCAGAAGCAAATTTTCAGAAGAGAGCTGATTTAAAACGTTGGCAATAATGATAGGAAAGTTGACAGCTTAAAAGGCCCCAAATCTGGCCCTGCTATCAGATCCTGTGGGAACTGGGCCAGGCTGGACCACAGCATCTCTGCTTGGGAGGGCCACTGCCTCCTGCCTGAGCTCAGGGAGAAGTGTGGAGGGTGAGCAGAGGGTCTGAGCCAGTTTGGTGGGAGAGACCAGAGCATCTGTGCTGCTGCTGGGATGCTCCTTGTGCTGCCTGTGCTCTGGCTGAGCTCGTGTGAAACATCACTGTCTGCCTAAACCTGGCTGTGTGGGGGGCTCTGGGGCCACTACACCTTATAAGCAGAGCAGCTTGGGGAGGGATAAAGGGAAAACTGTTGTACTGTGAGGTGAGGGAGCCCTGGCCCAGGCTGCCCAGGGAGGGTGTGGAGGCTCCTTCTCGGGAGGTTTCCAACCCCACCTGGACACGTTCCTGTGCCCCCTGAGCCAGAGGAAGCTGCTTCAGCAGGGGCTGGGGCTGCAGCAGCTCTGCAGGGCCCTGGGCTCACAGCAGTAGCTGTGTGAGGGCTGAACTCTGCCCTGCATCCCCAGCCCCTCCTGACACCTGTGGCTGTGTTAATTGCCACCAGCCAGTTTGTTTCCCTCGGCACTATATATGTGATGGCTTGTGTGTGCCCAAAGGCAGCAGTGCCCAAGTAGAACTGAGGTGGATTCTGATCTGCTGTGGCTCAACTTCATCTCTGAGCAGCTGCTCCAGCAGCCCTGAAGAAGGGGAAGGGAGGAGAAGGATGCCAGAGGGATGCAGAGGTAAATGAGGCTTGGGTGAAGATAGGAGTGATGTGCTTGTGGCTCTCAGGTTTCCTGTCCCCGTTTGACCAGGGCTGGGAGTGGAGGAGAAAGCAGCTTGGAGCAGCCCCAGGCTCTGCTGGCAGGAAGGAAACGTGATATTGGCTTCGGAATGGTGTCATTGCCTTTGCTTTTTCTGCTCTCTTTAATTCCTTTTGCTGTCAGGGGAGGGTGAGGGGGTTGCAGAAGGCAAGGAGGGACACTGGTGATGCCTGAGGGATCAGCCAGGGCTGATCATGGTGTTCCCATGGACTGCCCTAAAATCCATCCTTTATCTGCAGCTCTGGCAGCACACAGAATCATTTCTGCCCTTCTTCAACCGGATCCCCTCCTGCACCCTGTGCACAGGGGCTGTGGATGAGCAAATTTTGGTACAGTTTTCAACAAAAGCAATCGAGAGAGAGGAAAATCCTCCCTTCTGGCTTATGCAAATTGCCTCTGCTTTGCTAACAAACCTGCCCAGGTCACACCGACCTGCTGAGATGTGGAGATTTCACTGCAGCAATATTTAATACCTCTCCAAGGCCCCAGTGAAAGGGAGCACTTAATCCCAGCCTTCATTTCATTGCTGGGCCTTACAATACTGAGCCATGCACTGGCCTGGGAGCGAGGGCTTGGGCTCACAGTGCTCCAAATGAGCAGGAGAGCAGCCAGATCTTGGCACCAACCTGGGCACAGGCTGTGGTACGTCCTGCTCTGCCTGTCTGTGCCCTGGCAGGATGCAGATTCATGGCCAAGGCATCCCAGGGGGTGATGTGGGATGTGCTGGTACCCAGAACCCTTCACCCCAGCACCCATTGACACCCCTTTTACAGCTCATTTTGATTTGGAAGGTGGAGTTTTTGTGTCCCACCTTGTCTCAGGCAGGTCCTGCTGCCTCAGGGGCCCCAGGGGTTCCTGCTGTCCCCCTCCTTTTCCTGCTCTTTGTCACGCAGAGCCATGGTTTCCACAGGGCAGCAGCCTCTGCTCCTCTCGCTCCTTTTATCTGCGTCCTGTTAAATGATCTCAAATATGTGATAGGATAAAGACAAACAAACACCCATTCAATTGAGTCCACCCTAATGCCAGACTCTACTTTTTCCCCAAGTAATTAAGATTAATGCAGTTGATAATTTAGGAAGTATTCTTAAATGTACCCTCCTGGCAGCATCTAACATGTCATTTTACCTTAGAAGATTTATCGGAGCACTTAGGTAACAGATAGATAGTTCCTCAGCAAACAGGAGCATTTTAGAAGGAAAAAAATGAAAGATTAATATTTCTGAAATCAACGTCAAAAGAAGTCATTCTTGATTTACAGCCCTACAAAGATGCTGCTGTCAGGCCCAGCCCCTCTGCTGATTCCCAGGGGGAGGTGAAACCTGCCTGAGCCTTAGGGCTCGGTGAGGAGGAAGGCAGGAGGGCTCAGATGTCCAAGCCTCTGGTTTCTTTAGGGAAACAGACTCTTTGAAGGGCTCTGCTGGCCCAGGCCAAAGCACACCAGAACCAGGCCAGCCCCTTGCTTTGTGAGGAGGTTGGGAGCAGACCCTGACCTTGCTGCAACCCATCTCCAGTCCCCTCAGCAGCTCCCTGCCCTGCTCAGCACATCCCTCCTGCCTTCCTGCTGCAGTGTGGCCAGAGCTGGGCAAGGGGCTGGAGCACAAGGGTGCTGGAGAGGGGCTGAGGGAATGGGGATGTTGAGCCTGGAGGAGGCTGAGGGGAGACAGGAGCCCTCTCTGATGCTCCCTGACAGGGGGCTGGGGGTCAGGCTCTGCTCCCCAGTAACAGAACAAGAGGAAAGGGGCTGGAGATGTCTCAGGGGAGGCTGAGGCTGGAGCTGAGGCAGAACCGTTTCCCTGAGAGGGGTGTCAGCCCCTGTGCCAGGCTGCCCAGGGAGCTGGGGCAGTGCCCAGCCCTGGAGGGATCCCAAAGGCATGGGGCTGATGTGCTGAGGGCCAGGAGTTATTGGTGGGCTGGGCAGGGCTGAGACTGCAGCAGCTTCAAGGGCTTTTCCAATCCAAATGATTCTGTGATTTTTTTAAGACTCGGATGTGGCTGCCTGTGGCTGGGACTAGAGTGAGTGGCTGCAGCTGACACCCATCTCCCAGGGAAATACAGGATTTTCTTTGCCAGGTCACCCTGATCCTTCCGTCCCTTATCGTGCAGACATCAGATTGGAGTGACCTCCAGCCAGGGCTGAGCTGTATCTCATATCTCCTCTCTCCCTCACCCTCCCCACATCTCCCTTGGGGCATCCCACTGCCAGATGTAACACCCTTGGGATCAGGTGGCACAAAGATTCAGGAGGATCCTTGGGGATGGCATCCACCACCCTCACAGCTCTGTGCCCACCCAGGGACCTGCCCTCCTGCACTGTTTCCATTTATAAACCAAGGAAGGATTAGGACTGTTTGCAAAAATATCTGGATCCTGAGTGAAAGTTGGATTCTCACCAGCTTGGAAACTCAAAGCTGTTCAGACCCAGAAAATCAATTTGGGATCCTTGGGAGCAAGAAACAAGCTTTCTGAATAACCTTCCAGCTTCTCTTCAGGCCAGAAAAATCTGCTGGGAAAAAAAAAAAAACCTCTTGCCCTGACACAGCCAGAGCAAACCATCCAGGACCCTGTGTGTGCACTCCCAGCATCTTTCCCAGCACTTCTTAAAAGTTTCTTGTCAAGCTGTTGCCACCAGGACTCAGTCCCCTCCCACTGCAGTTTCTGCCCAAGGGATGCTCCAGTGCCCTCCTAGTTTTCCTCAGAAAGAGCTTCTGGCCATCCCCAAACCTGTCACTTTGGTCCTGAGCAGATCTGGTCCTCAGTCCCAGCCAACCTCCTCAGGGATGAGCAATGACCAAGGGCTGACAAGGAATATGTTACATCCCTCCTGGTGAGGGCAGGGACCAGACCCTGCATTCTGCTTTGCTCTTTATTTGACAAGGAAATGGCTTGACGTCAGAAGAAGGTTTGATGTGTCTGGATAAGACCTACAGACTCTTAGGGTTGGGTTAAATTCAGGCTGAACCAGGGGCTGCCAGGGAGGTAACAGAGATCCCTTAAAAACTTCCTTTTCCCCCCCAGATTTGGGAGGGGAAAAAAAGTGCCTTTTTGCCAACTGACTCCCAAGGTGTAACAGAGGCAAGTGCTGCCTCAGGAGCAGGGCCTGATCCTGTACGGTGCAGGATGCTGAGCTGTCAGCTGGGTAGCACCGAGAAGCACGGTGGGCTCATCGCTGGGTGCAGCATCAGGCCTGACTGGCAGCTTTCAGCACGTGTGGGAGGCTGGAGGGTGCCCTGAGCACACTCAGGGCTGTGCTTTGGGCTTTGGCTGTCCTCAGTCTCCCCTTCCTCCTTTTCCTCCTCCTCCTCCTCTTTCCCCCACCGATGAAGCCATTTCCTGCCTCTCATGGCTGTATCCTGACCGTGGTTACGATGAGCCCCTGCAAGGCTTCAGGTCTGCAGACCCCCAGGCAGTGGCTGAGCTGCCAGGGATGGAGCTGGGACCCCTATCTCCATCTGTGCCTCAGTTTCCCCGCTCACCCATCCAAAGCTCCCCTCACCCAGCCCCAGGGGAGCCGGCTGGGGGTGGCTGTGAGGGGATGGGTTGGGGTGGGAAGCTGTCCTTTTGGCAGCCCAACACTCTGGCACGCTGTGGTGCTCTCAGCCCTGCCAAGCCAGGATTCCTGACATATTTTTCTCTTTCCTTTGCAGCCAAGAAATTCCTGTTTCATGGGAGGTGAAAGTGAGTCCCGGCAGTAGCTGAGCAGCCGAGGGTGCCAAGGTACAGGCCAGCTGACAGCACAAGCTCAGATGCTATTTTTGGGAGCCAGACATCCTCCTCCTCCTCCT
>WBNH01005764.1:0-23231 GCA_013401255.1 Urocolius indicus
ACAGGGAGCTGCTGGAGAGTGTTTGATGCAGGGCCACAAAGATGATGAAGGGAGCTCTCCCTGGGGGGGATGAGGGGCAGGTTGAGTGCTTGTGGGTGAAAATTAAGGGGCAGGGTAAGCTAGGTGATGCTGTTGAGAGTGTTTGCTACACGATACCTGATCGAGAGGAGGAAGTGGATGAGGCCTTCTATGAACAGTTGACATTTGCCTCACAGCCTCAGTCTCTGGACCTCATGAAAGACTTCAACCTCCCTGATATTTGCTGGCAAAGCCACACAACCAAGCACACACAGTCCAGGAGGTTCCTACAGATTGTTGACGATAATTTGCTGTCAAATGTGATTGAGGAACCAATGACGACAGGTGTGCTGCTGGACCTGGTGCTGACAAATAAGAAGGGCCTGGTTGGGGATGTGAAGGCAACCTTGGCTGCAGCGACCATGAGATGACAGAGTTCAAGATTCTGTGTGGAAGAGGCAGGACACAAAGCAGGACCGTGACCCTGGATTTTTTGGCCTCTTCAAAGACCTGCTTGGACGGATCTTGTGGGATATGATTCTAGAACATAGAAGTGCCCATGAGAGCTGGTCAATCTTCAAGCACCACTTCCTCGGAGCCCAGGAACAGTGTGTGCTGGTGCGCAGGAAAGGAGGAAAAGGAGGTAGGAGGAGGAGAAAGGATCTGCTGGGACAACTCAGACAGAAAGTAGCCATTTATGAGAGGTGAAAATAGGGGCTGGCCTCTTGGGAAGAGTATAGGAACATTGCCAGGGCATGCAAGCATGCAACTAGGAAGGCTAGAGCCCTTCTAGAATTAAATTGAGCCAGGGAAGTTAAGGACAGTAATAAGGCATTTTTCAAGTACATCATCAGCAGAAGGATGGTGAGGGGAATGTGAGTCCACTGCTAAATACAGAAGGTACCCTGGTGACCAAGGATGCAGAGAAGGCCGAAGTACTGAGTGCCTTCTTTGCTTCAGTCTTTACAGCCCCAATCCAGCAAGGATAATAGGATGGCCTGGACAGCAGAGAACTTGCCCTGGGTGGAAGAGGAACAGGTTAAAGACTTGTTGGCCAGGCTTAAGGTTCATAAGTCAATGGGTCCTGATGGGATGCATGCATCAGGGCAGGCTGGGGATTGACTTGCTGGAGAGCAGCTCTGCAGAGAGACACCTGGGAGTCCTAATTGATAATAAACTAACCCATGAGCCAGCAATGTGCCCTCGTGGCCAAGAAGGCCAATGGCATCCTGGGATACATCAAGAAGAGTGTGGGTAGCAGGTCGAGGGAAGTTCTGGTCCTCCTCTACTCTGCTCTGGTGAGGCCTCATCTGGACTCTCGTGTCCAGTTCTGGGCTCCTCAGCTCAAGAGGGNTTGTGAGGGTAAGGGAACATTGGCATAGGCTGCCCAGGGAAGTTGTGGAGTCTCCTTCTCTGGAGATCTTCAAAACCTACCTGAATGAGTTTCTGTGTGACCTACTCTAGATGGTCCTGCTGTGTCAGAGTGGTTGGACAAGATGATGTTTCAAGCTCCTTTCCATCCCTTAGATTCTGTGATTCTATGATACGTAGACTTCCAGAGAGCTTATAAAAAGGAGGGTCCGCTTGTTGTCCTTGTTCCTAAAGAGCAGCTGAATTGGAAGAAAAATGATCATAAAAAAATGTTCCTGGAGATTTTCCAGGAAAAGCCTCAAGACTGAGTGAATGAGAAAGACAAACTCTATTAGTTATACGTAACTTTTCAGAGAATTAAGTTTGTAACAGGAATGATAACAAATGCATTTTCTATCAGTGGGAGGTTTGCTGGCAAGGCTAGATCCAGAGAAGGAACATTGGTCTGTACCAAAATTCCCCAGTTTCAGTGATGTTACAATTCATAATCACTGCAGATTATTTTGAACTGCCATTCACTTTTCCTCGCTGGTGGTTTTGTGCACTCTCCCCCACTCAATAAACCAGGCTAGTGATGTTTCAAGAAGCCAGGCTGGTGTTCACCAAGCCCATACAGCAGTTCTGATTATGCCATTGATCATCTCATTAACGCAAACTAAGGCATTCTGGGACAAGAGCCATGTAGAGACTTTCCCACACCAAGGAGAAGAGAGGGGCAGGTAGGTTGCACGAGAGACTACGAAAAGAGATAGGAAAGTTGATTTGTACCTGAATATCATACAATGATGGCAACTTCTAGTGCCACTGAAAAACAGTTTAATCACAAAAATATATGAGCATAGCTAATTTTACCTTTGTGGTTATTATGTCTGCTTCAATAAACAAGCTCAGTCAAAGTCTGACAGCAGACTTTTCTTCCCATGTCCTGTGTCTGGATGAATCCTGCTGTATTTTTGACCCAAATACAGTTGCATATTGGCATCAACTAGTAGAGCTGTGATGTATCACAGGGTCCCACTAACTAGTGACAGGAGAGATGTTGGGACAGTTCACTTGGTGATGTTATTGATTGGAGAGGAAGACAAGAGAGGAGGTTTGACCTTTAGTAGAAACTCTGGTCCTACTACCACTTTTACAGCTGAATGAGAAAAACTCTAAATGGATGAATTCAGAAAAAAGAGCATCAGAGATGGGATTTTTTCCTTTTTTTTTTTTTTTTTGGGTACTTCCCACAGCTCTCTGCAATACTGTTTATGTCTTTTCTCTCCCTGCTATTTGGGTCACATACAGACTTGCTTGCTCCTAAAAAATCATCACATTCTTTTATCTGCCATCAGAACCAGTCACGCTGCTGCAGCTATACCTGCTCCATATCTTTTTGTGGCTCAGAACTGCTAAATCTTCCAACACACAAGATGTGCCAGAAACTGCATTTTCCTACAAAGTTGCATTGTTATTGTAGGTGTAAAAGAACTAGAGAGTAGGCTGTGGAAGCTGTACGTGGATGGAAAGAAGCAGGCTATAGCTCATTTTCCAGGCTCAGTAATTGCTCAGTTTCTCCTAAGAGCAGTTCTCCTATGCCTCCATCCTTCTTTGCACAGAGTAGAATTGGTCCCAGAGCATGCACTTCTTGCTACCTGCTCTGTGTTGCTTCCCCTACTGCACACCATTGTGCATAGCTTCTCTCTTGACAGTCTCTCCTTCCAAATTCTGCTCATGTAGCAGTGTGATCCTCATAGGAAGAGTGTTCAGATCTGTCTGCAGCAGAATGTGAATTTATCTTTCCTTCCCAGCGCAGCAGTGACTGCTGCTTGTTCAGCCTCTCCTTGGCAGCACCAGCTTAGGTCTGGTCACCTGCTTTGCTCCTGCTGAGATCATTGTTTTCATTTTCTCTAATAATCTACTAGAAGAGAGTATGGGATCTGCTCTTCTTTTTGCAGATTACAATAAGGACCAAGGCTATCTGAAAAGCCTGCAATAATGCTTATTCAATTATTAAATCAGTGCTCTTCACTTTTAAAAAATACTTTAATGTGCTTGGAGTAGGAAGATGCTTAATTTGCACTTTAGCTAGAACAAAGTTTAAGCTGTGGGTTGATTAGATGCATTGTGATTGCTCCCATGTACTCCTCCAGGCAAGCACCCAGGGTTTACTTACGGTAAAACATCAACACTGGTCAGTTGGTGGTGGAGGATGGGAATGGAGGGGAAATTCCCTGCCTGTCTGATGCTTTTGAAGAAGTTGATTCCTGTCTTAAGTCTGGTTCCCACCAAACAGGGGAGAACATTGGCTAAAAACTTGTGTGTAACCTCCAGCTGGTCTAGATCAGAACCCAGAAGACACTGAAGTTTGCTGAGGGAAGGGAAGGAAGGGCATTGCAGCCTTTCAAAGGTTGTTCATGCCTCCAGGACTGATGAAAGAGTTTGAGAAGTTGTTTGGGCATGTCACTAACAAACAGACATCCAGTCAGTCATGTTGCATTTGAGATCCTTTGCCTAAACAGGGAGAGTTGAGAGAAAAATGAGGAGTCGGCACAATGCATCCCTCAGTGTGTCAACTCAGCCATTCCTGCCCTTGGTACATCAGCTATTGGTCTTGCTTACTGCATAATCTCTTAAATCTCTTAAATCTTGCAGCTGAGGTCTTTATCATTCATAACTCTTGCTAGTTAACATCTACCCAAAAGCATGGATTTGGCAATGATTTGGCAAAATGAAAGAAAGTCAGCCTTGGGTGATCCCTTCTGTGCTCAACTATCTCCACAGCCATGTGGGTTTAAAAATTATTTCAGCAGAAGTTCCCCCTCAGTCCTGTTTTTACTCCAGCCATCTTTTGAGTACAGCTCATCAATGCCTTCTGAAGCTATGTAAAACCATTTCCGTGGATATCAGACCTCTTTTTTTAATGCTGTTTGCCTCTTTCTTTCAGTTTGTACACAGGCAGTAAATACATCTGAATCTACAGGATGTTTTTGGAAAATTAAAAAGAAAAATTTGTTTATTTTGAGAAAAAAAAAGATGGCACATTCTGTATCAGAGCCAAGTTGATTGTTTAAAACATTGATACTTATACAGAAGGTCTGTTGACAGAATGATAGTTCAGCTTTGCATGCATTTGTATTTCCCTTTGTTCTCCAATGTTTATTTATGCTGGGGGTAGATTGAATTGTACAGATAAAGGCACCAAGAATGAAAAATGAACATACTGGACAGGCAAGAAGCACACAATAGCGCTTCTCAGCCACAGAATGCTGACTGGTGCATGGGGGGATCACACAATGCTCAGGGTGGGAGGGAAGAGCTGCTTTTAGAGCCCTGCCATATTCCGCTGCTTGAAATAGGTTTAATCTCACATAGTTCTAGACATCTGTAGCACCCTCCTGGGCTTCCTTTGCAATCAATATGAGAAATGAGCACCTACAGCAGTGTTATACACACCTATTTTCAGAGGAAGTGACCTTTCCTAAACACTGCTCACTCTTGCCTGGACTTCCACTGACTCTGAAGGAAGCCTTGGAGGACTAGTGTGGATTGAGATATTTAAGTGCAGATAGCTACATTTAGCCAATTGAATGCATCCTGGGTTGGGATAAGGTTTCTTTTCGTCTATCTATCAAACGATCTCTTTGCTGCAAGTGTATACATTCCAGCTTTTTATCTGCAACCATTCCCTGGAGGGGAGGATGCACATGTTGCAAATTTAAGCCTACTGAAAATCAACTTGTTTCTCTTATTTACCTTTCTCTGACTGTAGAAATAGTCATCTCACTTGTCAAGCTCCTTGGATGACAGGGTATAAACCATCAAGTTTTAGAAAAAATATTGTGAGTGAGGCTATAGAAATAACCTCAGTGACACTGCTAGTGGCGTGTGGTTTATGAACCAGTGAGACACCTCCAGAGAAGATAATAGCAAATTATGGAGGATGGAGATATAAGAAACAAAATTCTGCTCTCCCTACACTGATAGAAGTGTGGAAAATGCTTACCTCGCAGTACTCATGGTGAGTTTTATTGAAGCAATTGTTGCTGGCCTAATTTTCCTTTTCAGTAAGCCAGGTTTTGACCTTCATAGCAGCAGTTAAGGCAGCCTAAAAGTGCACTCCTTTTTTCAAACATCAAGATAAGGATGTCTGGCATGAGAAGTGTTGCAGGGATCCCAATCCACGTGAACAATTTTGCTACTCTTAGACCCAGCTTGTCTTTATATTTGGGAACTATTTTGTCTCTGGGTACAGCCTCTAATGGTGGAAGAGAGACATCACAGGTACTTTTCATGAAGCCTTTCCCAACATGTTATTACTACAGTGTAAGGAAGACTGCCTTGACTAGAAAGTACACTTTTCCAGGAAACTCTGAAACCCATCCATTGCTTGCGGGAGATGAGGAATAACTGTCCATCTGTCTTGCAAAGAGACAGAAGCAGTCTACAGTTGCCCTATTAAAATAATGGCTACCATAAAGAAAAAATTTTGGAAAATCATGCAGGGGGAGTGAGAGCGCATGTGAATGTGTGTGCGAGTTGTATAAAAGACCAAGTGAGGATTGTCTTATTAGAAATTCAACAACTCTGAGTCATTGCAGTTTTCATTTAATGTTTCACCAAATGACTATAACCTTAAAAGTCAAATACATGACAGATGCACTTAATTATCTCACTGTAAGAAAAATAATGCTCTGGACTGTTAAATAGAAGAAATGAAACATGACTAAGCTGGCATTTGTTACATTGCCTAGTTTTAGACTTTTCCAAGCCATTTGATGGTAATCCAAGTCTGTAAGCAGTAGGTAGTTATTAATGCCTTCTCATCTTCAGGGTGACAGCAGTCATGGTCAAAGAAATGCTTTCTGCGTGACTCTCGATGCTGAGCATCAGGTGAGCTAGGTCCTCACCAGTATGCTTCTACCAGAAAAAAGGAATAACTGGGATGAAAAGAGAAGTAGAACCTGAGAGCACCAGTCTGTCCTCACCACTGTCGCTACTGGAACTGGGGGAACCAGACAAATGCTGTGTGAGGTGAACAATAAATTAATAATTATGGGAGGTTTAAACTAAAGAACAATCATTATTTTAAAAGTATTTGTTATGGCAAAATGCAATACTCAGTGCATAATACGCATGGTTCAGCATTCAAGGTGCACCAGCAAACTTATCCTACAGATTTTGTGAGCAAACATAGCTGGGTGTCTAATGTGGACAGCATCACCAACAGAGGGAAATGCTTTTTGACATAGTTTTTGTTCATCTTTATCTATTGACAATCATTTTAGCTTTGAAAAAAACCCATGACTTTTTCCTTGGCTACTTCATCAGAATGCAAGGCTTCTGACTGGAGTACTTTTTAATGTAGTATTTCTTTCTTCTTCTTCTTCTCCTTCTTTTTCTTCTTCACTCAAATTTTTATTCATTACAAAGTCAAAAACGAGCTGAAAAATGATCACGTTTCAATTTCTTTAAAGTTAAACATGTCAGTGAAGCAGCAAAATGCTTTTTTGTATTTCTCCTTTGCCCAAGGCATTTCTTAAAGCCTTTCCTTATGAGCTGCTTTTACCCAAATGTCTGAGAAAAAAAAAAAAAAAACTCAGAATGAATTGATTTATGAACATGGCTATTGGTTTTTAGCACATATTTCATTTTTTGTCTTTCTCTCATAGATGAAAGATATTTAGTTTTTGAATACTATTGGCTCTAAAAACCTTGTCTCATATATCTCATATAATCATAGAGATCAGAGAAAGAGAAGACTTATTGAGTCATTGAATTCATCCCCTTACTATTACAGGACTGTTATCCTGAGAATATACAGTACTTTGTTTTCTCTAATTCAGAATAATTTGGTAGATGTGCACTTTTAAAAAGCTTAGAAAACAATTTCAGTGTCTCATCAGTCCCATGTTGACCTGGATCTGTCAAGACAGCCCACCTGGACTATTAAAGTCATAGCACAGCTGCCTGTGTACACCACAAAGATCCAGTGATACAACTACCACCACTTGTGGCTGCTTCCCCAGCCTGTCTTCATTTCCTCATGGCTCAGTTTGGGACAGCTTTTGATCTGAGTCTACAGCAATGTTCATACTTGTACTTTTGCACCATTTTGCCTCTTCCATCTTGAGGGCTGGGGACAGGAAGGAGTGTTGTTAAACTTTCATATCCTAATTTCTAAGGATGCTCTGCATCCAACAGTGCCTAGAAATTTCAGATATACCTTTCTGGATGGTGATTTTAGGTATGTAGTTCCTGTGATCTTTGTTTCTGGCAATTGCATCTTTGAATGTTATTAAGCAAAGTGTGACAATAATTTGCTTGTAGCAGATGGAAGATGCACACCAAGTACTTCATATACCAAACACTTTGCCTCAGTTTCTTGCTTTTGCTCAGAATGTACTAGGTTAAAACCACTATTTGCTGGCAGTACCCTGACTGCAATTGTTTATTGGCACCCTCCTTCCCATGAGCTGGTTTTGGGGAGAAGCTGAGCTCCGATTTGAAGCATGTAATTGCTCCATTGTCTGTGAGCACCTTTGGCATATTAGGAAACATTAATTTTTAAATAAAAAATGAGTATCATATCCTGCAAGGGCCGGGTAAGCAGTTTGTATTTGATCTTGACAAAGTGTTCTATTTTTGAGCAGAAAACGTGGCATTGCCCAAGCAATATAAATGCTAGCTAAGGTCAGTATCTTTTTAACAGTATTTTATTTTGAGGGTTCCATCATTATTATAGTTTTCCAGTAAAATAAAACTCATGGATAAACATTGACTTTCCTATTTTCTTGAAGAGAAAGGAGTCAGATTCAATTTCAAAGTCCATCACCAGTCCATCACCTATCTTTTATATATGGGACTGGCACGTAGGTCTTCTGCAGAACTGCTAGTTGCGTTTGCAGCTGAGAAGAGGGCTCCTGTGCTACAATGTGTGGCACAGCATAGTGATTATGCTGAGCCTACGTCGGGCAAGGCCACTTGTCCAAATACCAGATAATTTTTAACATTTGAAGAATCCAAGAACAAGGGTTGAGGGGAAAAAAGAACAGAAACAAAGTCTTTCTGACAAGAGGTCCTTAGGGCAACATTGTGCTGAGGGTAATGAATAGAGTGCTTACATTTTCCTGCTTCATAGTTTGTTTTTCTTTGCTTGCTTGACAGTATGAAACAAAAGAGCATCTCCACGTATCTCAAGCACTTCCAGGGGATGCTTTTAAGCACTAAAATACCTGCTCTTCTTTTTCAGCTGATGTCTTTCATGTCTTTTGGTGTTTATTGCAGTAATCAATTTAGGAGTTTGTGGTGAATATTTTTCTTAACTTGAACTCCTAAATACATATCCAAGAACCAAAGTAATGCCGGGATTTCCTTGTGCTGGTGCCAAGGAACTCACATAGACATAAGGGACACAAAGAAGAAAAAAGTAAAAAGCAAAAAAACAACCCAAGGACTTTAAAGAGGTGTCTAATTTCATATACTTCATTTTGGAAAAATAATGGGCTATGAACATCAATATTTACCTGCATTCATTGAGGTAGACTTTAAAGCTCAGACTCACTGATAGCACCAAGATGTACTGGATATGTATCATCCACTGTGGGGACAGCAAGGTCCCAGAAAAGGACCTCCTCAAAAGCAGATTGAGCTTGGATGCTTGATGACCTTGAACCAAAAGTGCAGATGTCTGTGCTATCGCAAAGCTGCCTTGTTGGTTCAGGGTGCTTTGCACTGAAACGGGCACACAAGTTGGAGTCCAGCCAGATTGGTATTCTTCTGCCAGCATGAACTTATTTTCCTTTCCTTCAAGGGCTTGGTCTTCTCGAGGCTGACTCCTGCCCATCAGCTCCATGGAGAAGCCTCAGGAATCACTTCAGCTTGCCTCTTTACAACTTTGGCAGTGTTAGGTGAACTGGGGGGGCTGCTTGTGATCCTTTCAGACTGACAGCCTCTGCAACAGGCTTTACAGTTTCTGCAAGCTGTTGCAGGACGCTTCTACCTACTAGATCACACAGTGGCGTTTTGATGTCACTCTAGAAGAGGCTCTCATTTGCCTACTCATGTGGTGAAAATGAGATGTATGAGAGTAATATGGCTATGGCCAAGATCTGAAACAATGCATGCAGGTTGCATGAGGACAAAGCCTTACCAACAGCAACACAGCACCATGGCTTCTCTGCTCACTAAGACCTCACATATCAGCTGTGTCTGACAAAGGAGGTCCTGAAAAGGCAAAGGCCCTGACAAGCTCCGAGTGCTTGCCAAATCAGGCAGTTTGGCAGAGGAGCAAGGGGTGATGACCTTGTCCCAGTACAAAGGTTATGGTGAGAAGAGATGATGGGCCATCTCCTCCCACAGTTACTCTGACAGGGCTACAGAAAAAGGAACTTTCAGAAGAAGAAACTATTTATCACAACTTATACAGACATGTCTTTCCTTACATACACTTTCGTCCTGCCCACATCTGAATCTAACCACTCTTAGAATATCTTATAAGTTAGGAGACTTTCCTGCTTGGAAGCTCTTCCTCAGTCTATCTTCTCTCTCGCTTAATTTCTGCTCTATACTCTGCATTCTGCTGCCCTTGTTTCTGATGCAGGATTGGGCACTAAAGCAGTGCATCTCAGTGGGATAGACAAGAAGCCAGTGGTGGTTTCATGAGGCACTATAGAGCCTCTAGGAAAGTCCTAAGATCTGTGCTTCACCCTCATGTTCATGTACTATGCAAGTGGTGATGGAGAGACAAATGATTTTGATATTTGAATTCTATTGTAACAAAAAGAACAGCAGCAGAAGAGACAGCAAATACTATCATTAAAAAGTCCAATTGAAAAATCCAGAAAGCTTAGCTCTCTGATGAGCAACTTCAAGCATCAAGTATTCCATTAGGATATTAATTGATGGAAGAACTGGGAATACTGGTTCACAACTGGAAGCTTTTCGTCTACAAGGCAATATTTCATGAATAACTTTTCACATCTTGCTTATCACATAGATTACAAAAAGTAGAGGTTGAAAAGAAGGGATTCAGGCAAAAATTATAAAACTTTTATTTAACGAGTTACTTCCATTAATCATGTGAAATAAAAAGCTTTGACTCCCAAAGACTCATGTTAGGAAATTAAAGTGTGGAGTGTGAATACTTGCAATATTTTTTTTTTTAAGACTTTCTGGGATTTGGTCTTTTTTCAGTATGGATTTTCACCTGTAGCAATCTATGTGACATTGTCACTGTCAGGGGAGTTTTTCAAGGTAAATGGGATTAGAATCTGTCTTTCAGTGTTATAAAAAGTTATTATTAAATTCAGCTGGCTAAATTTTGTCCACTGCCCAAGTGCAGGATATTTCACAGTAGGAGAGGGAGGTGGAAAAGCACGAGGGCATAACTGATACTTTTTCATGTGTATTCTTTACTGAGACATCACTGAACCCTGACCCAAACATTTTTCCATAACTGTGTAGTAACACAATTTTCCAATTTTTAATAATGTCAGTTAATGACTCTTCACTACCCTTGCTGCTCACTGTTTTGACATTTTGGGACTATATCCACACCACTTATTTCATTTTTGGCCTAAGAGACAGAGGATGGCTAGTAGGTCTCAGCACATCCTGTGTCAAAGCATAGGGTAGCTGACTCTGTTTGTGCCAAATGTTATTAAAGGAACAACTGCCAGCACATGCTGGCTAAAGATTTGACTTGTTTTATTTCTAAAGAACAGCCTGCAGGGTGCATCACCCACTCATCCTACTCCAGCAAGTCATATCTGCTTAAAGATAAGCAAATATCTGTGAATAAATTCATTAAAATCTCCATTTCTATCTGGATTAATGCTGGCACAGCTATATCACTCAGAAGCTGCAGTCATGTGGGATTTCAATGTGCTAGGTGCTGCACAAAGGCAGGAAAAGGAATTTCGGGGTGTTGCTAAAGTCTGCTTGTGTCTGCAGGTTCTCACATCCTTGTTTACTCATCTGTCAGGTAATGCTAGCAATTTCCTCAGCAATTGCTGTAATTTCTTGATAGGGCAGCCTTTAGAGGGTAGTCTTGATTGCAGTCCACTTTGGCCATTTTAGATGCTGTATTAAAACATTAGTAGTCTAGCAGTGTGTAGAGATAAAGAATACTTGATATTGCCCTAAAATATTGTAATCATTAGCCAGCCTTCTCTAAATAAAGATGGAGAGGGAGGTCACCAAGTAGAAGGCAAAATCAGCAGTAAAGATTAATAAGGAGAGTGAATAGAATAACAATTAAGCAACATAAACCTAATGGGCTCTCCTGTTATAAGGGGATATACAATACAGGTGTTTCTAGTAATCTTCATTATTTCCTATGAAGTACCAAGGAAGCTGAGGAAGGAAGAAATATTGGAAAAGTGATGCCCTCAATCCAAATCAAAGGACAGCTTAAAATCTGCCTCCCTCATGCAGTTGCTTGTCAGTGGAGCACAAGACTCTGAAACCACATCTATAATTCAGCTTTTTCAACTTGATTCTAAGCAGAGTGCTGACAATATCTGGGTAATTGCAGATTACTTGTAGATATTCCCTTGTTCCCAGTTTAAGGTCTCTCACAACCACAGAAAAAACAATAAAATTGCTTAAATTGTTACTTCAGAAACACTCAGAAATCACTGGTCTGCTTTCCAAGATGCTCCTTCGAAGCACAATATTATCATTGTTCTTGAGGAAGCACAATGGAAGCCAACAGTAAGTGTTGTGATATACATCTGTAGTGAAAAAGTTTTGAAGGGGATATGGAATATGGGTAGGAAAAAAGAGAGATGGGAAAGTGCTTTCTGTAGCTCTTTGTGCTGTTGTGAATAGCACCACAATATCTCTTAATGAAGCAGATGTTCAGATAAACAATTTCAGGCTACAAACTCTAAAAAATAAAAGCTTCCACAGGGCTTGAGTTCCAGCTCTGTTTCCCTTGTTAATCAGTTGTCATGCTCTGCTTGGCACATCATAAGCACAAAGGCATCAAGTGGGTGGAGAATACTTCAGAAATAGTGCCGTTACAGCTTCTTAAGCACACCTTACTATGATCTCCTTCATCATCTTAGATGGAAACTTTGGTTTTCAGACTTGTGATCCCAATTGCTATTTCTCCTTTCTTTCTCATGTGGGGTGTCATGGCCCTACTATGCCACTGTTGCAAAATTGGGAAATAAGTATATGTGAAAGAGATGAGTTTTGATTCAATTGCTTTTTACTCTAATTATGTATCAGTGCTTGCTGAGACTGTGTCAAATAATCTCCGAAGTCTCATGAAAACATTTCTGTGTTAACATCCACAATTAGTAATACTCTAATAATACTCTAATACAGCTACTTTTGGGACTCTTGCTCATTTTTTGGATGTATGGATGATGAAATTGTTAGATGAAGCGAAGCAGACCTGCAGACTTTTTGGAGGAGAGGTCTGATTTGTACATTAAATATGGAGTGAGAAAGTCATACCACACTTTGAAGAAACATGGATCATTAGTGGGTCTTACCATTCCCAAAGTGGAAAACAAGAAGTGGCTTTGGAGACTACTTCAGAACACATGGCAACTGCTAATAAGGCATGGTGAACCTAGCATTAGGATCAGGGCAAACATGATTAGACTACTGCATCAAAAACAGCATTTACACTGAGAACATCTGCTCCAGGTTTGTGTCCAGGCTCTTGTCACCTTCTACAAGCCAGAGGCTTGGGCACAAAGTCCAAGCAGCCACTTGAGAAGTGTCTCTCAGGTGATGTCAACCGGAGGTATGGGCAAAGGAACAAATCAATCCTGTGTACATTGCCTAGAAATATGCACTTATTCTTAAGCGAGACAGTTGATTTTGGGTTGGCCTGTCTGGCTCATTGACAAGCAGGTATTTGGCTACTGGAAGCATAAAGCTGGCTAATGGAGAAAGGTGCACAAATCTCTGGAAAAACAGTAGCTGGCTCTGTGCAGTCTGGAGGCAAGGCAAAAACCATCATGTGCACTGAGGTATAAAATGAACCAAATAAAAACCAAAATAGGACTGTAAAGGGCAACAGCAGTGACTACAGTATAACTGTGCTGCTTACAGCCTCCCACAGTCCATGTTAGATTGCACAGATGCTGTAATTGCTCATGCTTTTGACTGGAGAGCTGAGTATTTTCCTTGTGATATGAAGGAGCTGTGGTATGTGGTGGTCAGGACCATCTGTCTGGACCTTCATCCAGCACACAGTGAGATACATGTTTTTCTTGTGAAAGTGATACAGAAAGACTGCCTTAAATTATAAAGTAATATGGGTTTGAGTGACAAGAACACTATGTAGAAACCTCTGTGGAGATAGCTGGAAACAGAGAAAGTCTACTACAATAATAAAGGGTGGAAGTTAAAATAAAGCTTTGGAAGGCAGCAGCTTTTGTGCAGACTGCATGAATATATAAGTGCTTTACCCACTATACCCAACTCCACAGCTGAGTGAGGGTTTGTGTCTACAGTATGACTCTTGGGCAAGCCGGGTGTGGGAATGGCTTCTGTTCTGCAGGTTCTGGAGTGGTAAGTGATTAGACGAACAAAGCTCAGTTTAGCACTCTACAAGACAGAAAAGATCCTGAAGGTACAAGGTGATATAGAGTGTAAAAAAAGTGGATTTTGCCAAATTTTTAAGATCTGGCATTAGGTTTTCATGCTTATTAACACAAAGGGACACATGGTGCTCCGGAGAAGACAGACTGGATGCTGAGGCATGTTACAGACATGTTTCTTTCCTCAGCCACAAGGAAATAGTTTGGAGGAACAAGCACAGAAAAAAAAGAGGATTGTCTGGCCTGAAAGCAAAATTTGGCCCTATAGCTCCCACATCTTCAGGACTTTGCATGTAGAGACCATCAATTACTCTTGGGTTATGCTAACAGGTGGGTTTGCTATGGGAGTCTCTGGCAGGAACTGCAGTACCATACCACCTATGATTGTTATTTTAGTTAGTGGCTTGAGATGACTTCAGAAAAAGAGGGAATATGAGTAAAAAGCCCTTTGTAAGATGTAAGCACAGTCAGAGAGAAATTGAGACAACTGTTCCCATCCAGACTTATCAAGAATGTCTGTCTCTATGTAACTTTTTGTTGTCAATGAGAGTAGTTTCAGAGTGGAGGTCATCTAACCTATTTTAGATGTCTCTCTCAGTGAGATGATTTCCCCACATCTCTATCCTCAATCACTGGATCTCCATTGACTTTAAAATGAACCTACAGTAACTAGCTCAGTTACAAGCATCTTCATTTAGTCTGCTGAATCCTCAAGCTGATACAGAGAATCTGGGTCAGACACATCAAGTGCAAAATGAGCAAAGAAATGAACAGACACATTCATCAAACTCTTCTATTGGATGAAAAGCTGGTGCACTAGCAGCAGTACACAGATATTTCTTCCCTTTCATTATGTCCTATATTCGGCAGGGATAGTTAATTTTTCTTCCTAGTAGTCTGTAGAGTGCTCTGTTTCAGATTTAGTGAGAGAATAATGTTGACAACACACTGATGGTTTAGATGATGCTAAATGATGCTTATCTTCAGGATTTTTCAGCTTCCTGTGCTCTGACAGAGAGTAGGCACAGGAAGCTGGGAGGGATCATGGCCAGGACAGCTGACCTGAACTAGCCAAATGGCTATTCCATACCATAGGTCATCACACCCAGTCTATAAACTGGGGACAGTTGCCCAGGAGGGGCTGGTCCCTGTTCGTACATCAGTCAGTGGGTGGTGAGCAATTGCATTGGCCATCACTGCTCTGTTCTTGGGTTATATTTCTCTCTCTTCTTGCTATATTACTTTTCATTATAGTTATTGCTATTATTATGTATTTTTTATTATTCTTATTTTTTTTTTCATTTTAGTTATTAAATTGTTCTTAACTCACAAGTTTTACTTCTTTCCCCCCTACAATTCTCTTACCCATCCCATTGGGGGTGACAGTGAGAGGCTACGTGGTACTGGGCTCCTGGCTGGGCTTAAACCACAACACAGTAAAATGTGTTTAACTTGTATTACCATTTGCTTAAAGGTCTTTCTTCACATTTCACCTTTTCCCTTAGAATTACCCTTGGAACTCACAGCGTTTTCTCTGAACATGATGACCTAAACCCACACTAAGAGTAGGTTATTATTTAACCAAGATTGCTCTTGTCTAAACAAGATTAACCAAAACCTGGTCAAAATACTAATTCAGTTTCCTTATTATTTGAGGAAGGGAAGGAATGATGTTGTAAACCTTACTAAACAAATCTGAAAGACTCTGAACTTTCTCAGTTGAGAATATTTCCTATGCCTCTTTCACTGATGCTGATGGTCCTAATATTTACCTCTGCAACCCCTGGGAGGTGTGAGGCTTTCCAGAGCAAAATGTTTGCATAGGAAAATTAAATGTAGTCAGTGCTCACAGATGTTTCCTACTTGATAACATGCTGAAAGCACAGCAAATGGACTGCTTTCACTTTGGCTGGATGCTGAGTGTCTAGCACTATCTGGAAGTCTACAGACAGTGATTTATCTGGACACCTGACTGCAATTGTGGGGATGATGGAAGGAAATGGCCAGAGTCTGAGTTGGAAGCTCAGCAAGTATGGTACTCTGACAGTAATAGAAGACTGGTTTATTTCTCTCAGCAAAGACTCTTGTATGGAAGTGCAAGTTAAGACCTTTTCCAGTCATTTATGAGGAGCGTAGGAGGCAGCAACATGAAGGAAGCTGTCAGGGAAAATCCTTAATAGAGTGGAATGCAATGCTAAGACAGAAGCCTGTAATTTCAGGTCTTCTCAGCACAATGTGACATAACTTCTTCATTTCTGTCAAAGAGCTACAATTTCCTAAAGGTCAAGACCAGCTTAAGAGGCCAGATGAACCCTGTCAGTCAAAGGGACTATTGACTGCAACTTATGACTAAGTCTGTGAGGAGCAGAGTATCCTCTTCAGCTCCTGTTGACCTTGGAAGATTGCTGATGCACCTCAGAAATGTGCTCCATGCCTTAGGGAGGAGAGCACCTGAGAGACAACCTGTCTGCAGTCAAAGATTTTGTAAATCCCTTTGCTGACTGCTCTCTGAATTTTAGGCAATAAAGCTCTGACACGTGAAGTTCACTGCAGCAGAAATGGCTTCATGAGTTTCTTGATTTCCAACCTGAATGCATTGTCTGTTATTGGTCCTGTGTGAGACCTCACCATAATTGTTTTAATATCACCTGTAAACCCTATGAACATGCAGGGTTTGAGCATATGCCTTCCCTTGGTTTTCTTTGCCAGAAGGTTTTTCTGGTTATCAATGCCCACTGCAAAGTCATTTCTTCATCTCTTGAGTCTCTCCATGTCACATTACAAAACACTTCAAAGGCTCTACTTTTTCCCTGGCTTTACACCAGTTTTACTTTGCAGATATCATTGACATTGAACATTATAGTCAAATAAAAAAATTGGTATGAGATGCTTCATGTCAGTAGCAATCTCAAATCCTTCGAAATCATTGCTTGTATGGGATCTGTCACGGTTTATTCCCAATGGGATGGAGAGGTAAATAAAAAAACCCTAAAACTCTTGGGTTGAGATAGAAACAGTTTAATAGCTAAAATGATACAACATCTAACAATATTTTAACAGTAAATATATATATATATATTAATGCTAACTGAAAGGAATATAAAAGAGAGAGAGAAAATGAAACTCTAGAACAGACAAGTGATGGTCAATGCAATTGCTTACCACCAGATCAATACCTGAGCAGAGATCATCACCTCTCAGCCAACTTACTCCAATTTCTGTACTGGCCATGACCTCCTATGGTATGGAATAACCCTTTGGCTATTTCAGGTCAGCTGTCCTGGCATGATCCCCTCACACTTTCTTGTGTACTTTCTTGCTAGCAGAGCACAGAAAGCTGAAAAATCGTGAAGATAAGCACTATATTTAGCATCATCTAAACCATCAGTGTGTTGTGAATGTTACTCTCTCACTAAATCTGAAACACAGCACTCTACCAGCTACTAGGAAGAAACATTAACTGTATCCCAGACAATAACTTCCTCGGTGGTCCAGTGTTGGTACCAAACTGGCACCTAACTAATGTGGTGTCCAGACCATAGTTTACTGCATGGGATCAAATTTTTCTCTGTAGTGTAACCTCCAAGAAACTCATTACTGACTGACCTGTAAATTTACCAAACTATTGCCTCCCTTGTTGATCAGCTTAAGTTTGTTCTTCTGGCCATAAATCATGAAGTTGTGCTGAATGTTTGTACAGTGACTAGCACAGATGGATCTGTGACCCATGGCTGAGGTCATTGAGCCTCCTATAATACCAGCAGTAATAATAATAACAAGCTTGAAAGAAATCTGCCTTCCTAGAGATGAAGGGAAATACAGCTGCTGTAAGCAATCCTTTCATACAAGTTGCAACAAAATACTGTAAAAGCTATGCTTGTGATTTGTCACCGATTTATGTGCCATTGTTACTCTTTCACTTACCCAAATATTTTCATCTTCAGTTGTTCCCATATTGTTAATCCCGTTATTGTCACTGTTGTTTTCATGGATACAATTTCTCCTCATAAGTGACTTTTCATTGTTACGAGCATTTTTTTCTTCACCATATTGTGTTGTACAGCTGCTATTTTTCCTAAAATTGCAATCTTTGTCTGTAATTTACTGCTTAGTACTCAGCACAAAACCCTATTGTCCTGGCCTATAATTTTTGCTTTTGTCCCTCCCTGGTCCAGTTTTGCTCTTGTCTGTGATTCAGCTTCTACAAATATGCCTGCCATAGTGTCCTTTTCCCTCTCTATAATTTGTATCTTTTGCAATATCCAGTGTGTCCCTTTTCCCTTTTAACAGAAAGCCGCAGCACTGGGTAAATCAGATCCTATGTTTTCCTACAAGATGTTCTGTTCCAGATTAAGCTATCCTTTCTTCTTCCTCACATCTCCACTATTATATTATCAGAGAGTTTCTTTCTTCTTTATTATAATGTATTGTTTTCTGTGATTTCATTCTGTTACTTTCTGTCTGTGCCTTTTTAAGCTCTAGCATGTTTTTCTACTACCAAGTTTATGTTCTCTTTCCACATTCTTGATGCACTTCTATTTTTCCCACTCTCTAAAGTAACTTCTGATCCTGTAATGCTATTACAGCTCTGGGCTCACACAATTTCTAAAGCAAATTTTGCCCCTTTGACTTCATGTCTCCCTGCTCTGCTTTGCACTTTGGAAGGTTCTGGTAGCTGCATACTGAGACTTGCAAATCCAGCACTCAAAGACAGACTCTGAGCCCACATCTGTCAATGGGTAAAACTCTACCGCTGCTAGCAGTAGGATTGTTTTTTTTGATGTCCACTTGGATGCTTCAGACCAGCTGCTGTTGAGCCCTGAAGGCTGATGGGGCTGGTGCGGGAGGGTGACCTCAGGCACGGGAAGGCTTTCGCTACCTGTGGGAAGTGCTGCCAGTGAGTTTATCCCTCCCTGGAAGCAGCTGGCAGAGCTGTAGAGGTTTGCACAGGGAATGAACTCGTGTTTGCATACTGATGCTCTCCCAGCCCTCTGCATGCCATAGGGTTCCCTGAGGACACTGCATTTAATGATGAGCAGGAGACACAAGTCTGCACCACTGTCTCCCTGCCAGACAATTGCACGCATGAGACTCCCATAGTTCCAAAATACATCAGATCACCCTCTCCTATCTCACAGAAACCTGATGACTGAGCACTGTCTCTTGCATTCCCTCCTATTCAATCTATCAGCTTGATTTTCCCCTTCTTTGCCCTCTCTGCCTGCCCTTTGCATCTGTCTCGTTGAGCCACTACACATCTGCCTAAGCACTCTGGATAGAGGGATCCAAATAATTATTTTGCTGTCAAACATTCCATTTTCTTTCCCTTCTCCAGTCTATAATTCTTCTGTGAATGGTGACTGCATAGTTAATCACAATCCATTACATGGCTGTCACAAATCCAAGCCCTTAATTCTCTTGATACATTCAGTCAGTGTCCTTGGCTTCCATGCAGTAATGTATAGTGGGCTTTAGATTAAATTGTTATTGTTTTTTAACAGCTTATATATCTTCCGATGCAGCTGTTGCAGGACCTCATGGTTGCTTGGATGGAGAGAGAGAGATAGAGCAAGCAGCAGGAGAAACAGCTGCTACTGAGTGTGATCACAGGAGATATAACATCAGCAGGGACTGAACCAGGACGGATGGAAGAAGGACACTGCCTGATAGCTGTCTCATGGATCTTGGTCCAGGTTACAGCCAAGCAAATGGCACATCTTTGAAAAGTGATGAAAATGTTTAATAAGCTTTGAAGCTTGATGAGCCAAGAGTGTCTGTGAAACAAGTTTTGTTGAAAGGTAAAATAATAGTTTTCTGGACAGATTGTCATCACTGGCCAAAATAGGAAAACTTTTAGGTAAACAAATCATTCTTCCAGCCCAAAGTAAGGTCTCTCACCTTCAAAGTTAAATTGAGTTGATGGTACAGCTTATTTTGCCGCACCTTTCTTCTGCCTTCTTAGTCACAAAGGGTGTACGTTGGTATGACACCCTCAGTGGCAGGGCACCCTGTCATTTATGCCTACAGCCTGCAATGATGATCTGTCAGAGTAAGGTCAAACTATAGGCTGGCCTAGATATATTGCCAAGATCATCTTTTTCATAGCCCTTGCCAACATAATTCCTCCAGATTGTATGAACAGAAGTAGGCACCAAAGTGGCTCCACATTATGACAACTTCATAATTCAATGCTCAAGAGGTTTAAACAACCACGGTGTGAAGCCAACTTTAATCAGCATTTTACCTGAGAAACACAGATGGCATCTTTACTGTCTAGTCTGAAAGCTTGGATTCTCTCACTGGTTTCTATGATAAATTTAGAACATTTCAGTCTTTCATCAGCCTGGCCCTTGAACACTGATCTAGCAAATGATGGTCAGCATAAAGATGGTAACCAAAAAACTATGCCATACAAAAATGGGCAAGCCAACACACTCATCCACACAAACAAATCAGTCATCCAAAACATATCAAAAAAGATGTAATAGACTGTCAGGTTTTCAACACCATCACATCTGCTCTAAAGTGAACCATAGCCCCCTTGACTGTCTAAAGAGGCTGCTGGCCCAGCAAGTGTTTGCAACAAAGACAGTAAAATATGATGTAACTTCCAAATATTCTCAGAAATTTGCTTCCCAAAGCTTCAGTTGCATGACAGATTACTAAACTGAACATTAAAAGGAAAATATCACAGAACAAAATCTATAAAGTGCAATCAGATTATTCCTTGAATAACATGCATGAAAACTGTCAATATACTCTCCATATTGAAAATAACCCTCAATCCTACACCTGCTCCTCCCAAAACACAGTATACTTCAGCCACTACATGATGTCCTCATAGAAATTTTATAGATGAAACAACCCCTATGAACCAGAAAGAAAACTTGCACAGGCAAAACAAAAGGGTAAACCCGACCAATTGTTATCAGACAACAAACTCTTACAACATAGACACTCAATTTCTGCTCTCTCAGTCTTGATCCTCAAGAGAAAGCTACAAAACATGTTCCAAAAGTGACAATCAAAAGACATTACTCATGATAAGAAAAAGTCAAAGCATCAACAAACGTTTATGGCATGTTATAATTCTTCCCAACTTGCTTCCCAGCAAAACCACCCATGTGCCATGAGCTATAAATTCTCACTCTCTCCTTCCTCTCTGTGTATCTCTTTCCAGTAGAACATACTGCCATGTCACCTTTCACTTTGTAATATCCTTTTTTCTATACCACAAGTACCGAGTTGTTTTTTTTTTTTCCTCCCTAACTGACAGATTCCTTTGTTCTTGGCTCACACACATCTTTGAAGTTTGGTGTACCTATTCCTGGCCCAGAAGAGACTTTGAGCCTGAAACCTGCCTGTTGTTTCAAAGTACATCAGTTACTGTAACAGAAGATACTACCGTCTCCCTTCAAACTTTGCCTAGCTTAATAAATAAAATAACACCCCACATCTATTTTTTTGCATAAATATAATTCTGACTTAATTTTAATGGCTCAACCTGTCACTGTTAAGGCATTTTTTGCTGCATTTTTAGAAGAACTGGGTGAGATCTCCAGTGGGCTAACATTGTCTGTCTTATTAGGAATCAAAAGAACTGAAGCATTTAATCTTTAAAAAAGGTACGTGGATTTATGTGTATTAAATCACCTCTACATCAATTTGGTTGGTTTGTGGGAGCAACATAAATCTTCATTCCTGTTATCTTTGTAATGCATTAGGGTTCACGTTTAACTGCCTCAGCACCTAAGTATGAAATATCAGGCTTTTAAAGCAATATGTCTGTGTTAAGATCTAAGATCTCTGTGTATCCACTGCCTCAATGAAACCAATTCAAGACTCGGCCTCTTAGGTATTACCACTGAGGACACTCCATGAAAGACCTAATCTTGCCATTCTCATAGTGTCTTGAACTTGTTCAAGAAGTACTCAGGCTTCTCTCCAAGTTAGGTACAAGCTACCTGCACTGAAAACCTAATAAAACATTCAGTCATGTTTTCTTCAATATTAAATTAATCTACTACAGATTTCACACAGGTGACCACAGTCAAAGTCACCCGCACGTTCCTAAACTGCAAAAAGCGCCTGGGGAAAATGTAAATTCTCAACAGTCAATGGTACTTTGATAATGGTGAATTTCTAATATCCTTTTAGCATATAATATCACCAAAAAAGGAAAAATAAAGAACACTCCAAATCATAAAATCATGAAATAGTAGCAGTTGGAAGGGATCTTTAGAGATCACCTAGTTCAACCTGCCTGCTAAAGCAGGTCCACCTAGATCAGGTCACACAGGAATGCATCCAGGTAGGCTTTGAATAACTTCAGAGAAGGAGCCTGCACATCCTCCCTGGGCAGCCTGTACCAGGGCTCCCTCACCTCTACAGTGAAATAGTTTTTTCTTATGTTTAAATGGAACTTTTTGTGTTCCAGCTTATGTCCATTATCTCTTGTCCTGTTGCAAGATACAGTAGAAAAAAAGGGATCCCCCAGCCTCCTGACATCCACCATTTAGATACTTGTAAACATTAATGAGATCCTCCCTCAGTCTCCACTTCTCCAGATGAAACAGCCCCAGTTCCCACAGTTTTTCCTCATAAGGAAGATGCTTCAGTCCCCTGATCATCTTGGTCACCCTGTGCTGGACTCTCTCCAGCAGTTCCCTGTCCCTCTTGACCTGAGGAGCCCAGAACTGGACACAGGACTCCAGATGAGGCCTCACCAGGGAAGAGTAGAGGGGGAACAGAACCTCCTTCTACCTGCTACCCACACTCTTCTTGATGCATCCCAGGATGCCATTGGCCTTCTTGGCCACAAGGGCACATTGCTGGCTCATGGATAGTTTATTATGAAACAGGACTCCCATGTGTCTTTGTAAATTGTTTACGGTAGAACTTGTTCTTGTATGAGAACAAGTATTAGGTGCAGTATCTCAGTAAAGATGAGATGATTCCAGTAAAAATGTCTGATTCTATTAGGTTGGAGGTAATCAGCTGGTTTGGCCCAACTAGCACAGCAGCACCACAACAATCTCTTGCTTGGTGCCCCCATTCACCCCCACCCTTATTAGGATTGCAGAGGCCCCAGCGAAATGGGAGGAAAAGGATAAGCAAGGTTATTCTGGATTGAGACAAGGGCAGGGAGGGCTCACTGCCAATTATGGTTCCGTGCAAAACAAACTCCAGTACTTGACTTAGAGAGGAAAGTAGGAAAGTTTATTCTACTACCTACAAGAAACAGAACAGAACAAGAAACAAAAAATGAGTAGGATGATGAGAAAATTACAACCA